>JAPMOQ010053493.1:440576-466846 GCA_026543055.1 Argiope trifasciata | reverse complement strand
TTTGGATGACGCATTAAAATTAATACGAGAACCTCACAGCAATGAATTTTTTCATGGTGCCGATTCAATAATTCAATTCAATTCACCTGTTTGAATAATGCCGATTGATATATAATTTGTATTTTTAATAGTTAATTTGGTAACTGTGGTTTATGATTTGCATTTTAATAAAGGTAAAGGTGAACTCAAGGTAGTTCAGAGGAGAACAGAGCTGCTTTGAAGATTCGCTTGAAACATCTGAGTCTTGCAATGACAATCATTGTAGTTTGTCTTCCTGTAGGTAGTACCTAATAAGTATGAAACATGGTATTTTCAAAAAAGATAAATGCCAACAAAAAGGATGTGAGTTTTTTTATATCTTTATTTCTTTATAATTCAGAAATTTTTATTTTTTTGTCATGATTTATATGTATATTGGATATGCACTTTTATCACGGCCCAATATCTAATTTCTGAACAATGAATATCATATATATTCATCTACTGGGGAAATGGTCTACATGAATCGAAGAATATTATTTTACGCAGTATTTGTTAATAAAAGCTGTGCTAAATAACGATTTTTTTGTTTTTAAACAGTCCAACGTTTCTGCTTGTCATATTTAATAATATATTCTAGAGATACAAGCGTTTAAAATAAAAAGAAATACGTGTTCTATTGCTACTAATACTGAGTTATGAAAGTTTAAATAATTATGTCTAATATAAACGCGCGATTTTCGATTACTTCTTCAGCAGTTGTATCCACTGCCAGAGTTTACACACAGCTATTTGCCTAATGTTATGAAATTGTTGATTATCTTAATAAACGTATATTCAAAATTTCGTAACTCAATAAGACTGAGAGTCAAATATAGGAACGCTTTAAATGTATTTAAAAGTTTGAACATCAACAACATTTTTTGTACCATTTAAGTGCTCAAACCAAATAAAATATTATTATTCACACAATTTCAACTCTTTTAAAAATAATACTAAAAATCAAATTGTTCGATTAATAATAGAACTTTTTTGAATAATTCTTTTATCTATTTCCTAAATTATAATTAATAGTATTCTGTATCACATGATATTTCCGAGCTAAACTACTCTATCTTCTCCGTTCCTATTTTAGCTTCTTCATAGGAGTAGTACCTATTTCAATAGTTCTCATCACAAGAGTCCGGGAAAATTTCTGCAGATATTCCACGATCCGCGGTCCATAGTAACCTTTTATATCTGTATATAGATATGCAGGTATAGGAGAAAATAGTAGGAACACCCATTTAAAAATGAGCTGTTTTTCAATCGTCCAATAAATAACCACGTCGTGTCAAAACACATTTTGAACACATGTGTTCAATAGTGGTGGCGAAAGAGGAGGAATTAGTCAAGAATTTGAAAGTGTGAGAGTAACATGAGAAAATTCATAAGAAAGAGTGGTTATGTCCAACGTGAAAAAGTGCATGATAATTGAAGCTTGCCTCGCTGGAGCACCAGTGTTCAGAACAGCCAACATTGAACGCATTTCAAAACCCCCTGTGTCAAGGTTTATGACAACCTGAAAAAATATTAGTAATGTGTCTACGAAGCACAAGAGACATCGAAAGTCAAAATTGAAGTCACAAACGGGTGTTCAAGAGGATAATCGTCCGAAATCGCAAGACTACACTGTTGTAGATAGCGTCCGGCATTTCATACTGACTGCCTGTTCCAACCACGAAACATGGAGTTGGTTCAGTGATAGTGTTGGGGACAATACCACCTTCAGAATTCCGTATTCAAGAAAAGTTTTCACCAGAGTTGTATATTCTGAAAATTCGTGGCAGATTAACTGTTCCAAAACTATTAGTTTCGGTGATGAAGGCTATGAAAACACTACAGTGGTTTCATAGCCTTAGGCATGCACCGATCATCTAAACTTTATACTAATGCAATGGGAACACCTGAACTGGTGAATCCTAATTTACATTACTCCAGACCATGTTCAGTGGTCTGGAATAATGAAAAGTAATTAGACAGACAACATGAAAGGATTCGCCACCGTCAGAATCATTTCATGTTGACTATCTGGTTCCAACCATGAAGCATAGATTGGGGTTTGTGATGGTGTAGGGCTGTGTTTTGGCACTTTTATTGTCTTGACGGGTATGATTACAGGTGACCATTATTGACGAATTCACGTAGATCATCTTCACTCTATTCTTCAGACTCCCTTTCAGGGAGAACGTTTTGTAGTCCGAGATGACAACGCCTATATTCACGCGTCTTACTTCACGCGTCTTACGCGTCGATTTATCATGATAAAGAAAATGAGAAATTAATGCCATTCTTCTGTACGGCTATCTCCCTTTTAAAATAGGTCAACTTATTTAAAGTTTTATTTTTTCAATGAATATGTACTTAAATGCGGTATATGCCTAGTGCACTCATTGATTAAGAGACCTTTTTAACTATTGCTTATTCCCTAGAAAATATATCTCTTATTTAAATGCAATTAAACATTTTAAGATTCATTTAATTCGTATTTTTCCATCCAAACAATGCATTCATTATAAAACTGATAATTATATCGATCATTTAATTTATTTAATAAATGTCAATTGTCCTGCCAAAGTAAAAGATATCTGTATTTCGTTACTATTATTTGACATCGCTTTCAAAAGTATTTGCGGTCTTACCAAAGGTCCACAGTTTTTACGAGGGGAGTGAAAAAATTATTTGGAGAGTATGCGTGAATGTTTCAGGATGACTACTCTTGCTTAATTTTGTTAAAGAATTGAAACGAATTAGAAAACAGTAATTTAAATAAAAAAAATATCTGCTTTCACCTTCCAGCCTCGATTAACGTCATTTTTAAAATAGTGTTTGATTTTCAGAAAAAAATGTTTTTGTATTATTTGAAGTTTATGGACTTTCGCTTCAATTTAAAGTTCAAATTTTAAGGGAGTTGACAAATTAGAAAGAATCAGGGTATAATAAATGGAAAAACTTAAGACTTCTATAATAATACTAATTATACGATTATCAAAATTTAAAACTTAAAACTATTTTACAGAAAACCTTTTAAGAAGCCTAATTACACAAAATAACTTATTAAAAATGTTAGCGAAAAAAAAAAAAACGGCGAACCAGCTATTTGTTAAAAGTAGATTGATTTAAATAAGAAAAAAAAAATCTTCACTCTCTAATAGGAATTATACCTTGAATTTATGAATAGAAATCTTTGGTTTAAATGTTTTCTTATATTTCATATGTTTTAATATCATAGTAATTTATGATGCAGAATTTTGTTACTCATCATACAATTTTACATTAGCATTATTTATTAAATATTTACTACTTTTAAATAACGTGTTTCATTCTAATTGATAGACATTTTCTATCACACTATATCTTTTCTTACACTGTATTACATTAGATTTTATCATTCTTTTTAATGCGTTCGTAATTAGAGATCAAACCGCCTGCATGATATTAAGGAAAAGTTAAGTACTTGGAAAAAAATCAATATTTAGCATTAATATTTAGCACAAGAAAAACAAGAATATCAGAATAAATATTTTGGATATTTTCCTGGCTTCATGAATGCACTCATTCTTGGAAAATTTCTATCGGCTTTTTGAGACATTTTCTCTGTTTGACAACAATAAAATGGTTTCTACGTCTTTGCTTTCATGCTATTCTACTTTTTCTGTAAGCATTCGCTAAAAGATATTTGTTATAAATATTGACTCAAATTTTTCTTTTGTGATTAAAATTGTTTACAGAAGTTCATGAAATTAATGTTAAATATTGTATTACGAGACACCTGAATATATATTTTTTCTTATAAACTATACATTTATAGTTAATATCCTTTATGTTTCATAACACATCTGAAGATATACTTATGCCTATACTAAGAAGTTCTATTTGCACTATTATCATTTTTATACTGTTCAAATTAATTTTAATTCAATAAAAATGCCACTAATTGAACTGTTTAGATTTCTATATATTTTAAAAGAAGAAGGACCTTTATACGACAACGATATTATAATTAGGTAAATTATGCATTTAACTCATTTACTTTAATAAAAAAATTAATTAACATTAAAATTAATCTTAAATTATAGTGTAGTCATATGGTTCAATTTCTATGTCACTTTCTTTAGAGTTATCAATAGATAAATTTCCGTGCAATTTTGTATAGTTGGATAGCTATTTTCTCAAATAAAATCCACAATAATGAAAGCAATTTAATATCAAATTGCTTTCAATTTAGCAACAAAAGCAATTTAATATGAACTACATCTTATTCAATATGAATTATATTTATTAATAATAAAAAAATTAAAAAAAGGGCTTATTTATAAGAAACAAACTGGAAAACGCTTTGATGATTTCACTTCAAGAATCAGAACTGTTAGTGCTTAAATCAACAATATTACTGTCATAATTTCCACTTATTTCAATAGTCCAGGCAAAATTACGTTTCTTCTTTCATTTATTCTAATAATCTTCCAATGGCATATTGACAAATAAAATATAATTTTGTATCTTTGATATGGAAATGATAAAAAAAAATTAAATTTTCGAAACATAAATAATTTTCTTAGAATATCGATACATGCATGCACCTTAATAATTTAAATACAATTGCAGTTTGTTTTCAAATTATCTTCCGTTTTACGAAAAATTGCACTGAATAATATTGAGGTAACTGTAAATGTCTGCACTGATCGTATGCTGGGTGTTCTATTATCTTTTCTGATAACTTAAGAAAAAAGAAACGACTCTCAATCTGAGCTATTTTTTTTCCAATTTCCCTCTAATTCTGCAGCTATAGATAAACAGCTAACAGTCAAAGTAGCAAATGTTTTGCTGTCTTTGCTGCTTTTGCAGCAATGAAATTTTTCCTGGAAGGTGAACCCAGAAATTAACCATAAGAATTTCGCTAATAATAGAGTGTGATTTAAAAGGATAATTCAGAGGAATAATCTAAGTGAAATATTATAGTTTACAAGAATATTTACATTAAACCACTGTTTATACGATGATGCGTTTTTTAAACGATTGTGGAAGAACTATGACTTTGTAGCTGTTTTTTTGGACAAAATTAATTAATTAATTATTTTAATAGTTTCAAAAAAAAAACTTTCACTCACGTTTAATAGCAGTTTTGATAAAAGTATGTTCTCTTCTTCCCAGTGAGGAAAGAAACATTGAAGGATTTGACTCCTGTTCAGAGATTAATCCATTATAAAGCTTCTTTACGATCTCAGAAATAAGAAAATAGCAATTTGTGTTTACAAAAAAATTGTTTTCATAAAGCAATGGTTGAAAATTATCATTATATATGTATTTTTGAGAGAGGGTGCGGGATAAAGGTAGAGAGAGAAGTCGTGATTGTTTTAATCTGGTTTAAACTGGTTAATTACTTAAATTAATTTATTTAAGTATTAAGTAAGTAAGGCTAAGTTAAACAAATAATGACTTTAAAATAATAATTCTCACACATTATAACTTAACTTAAAATTTGTATAACTTATAACTTATTATTATAACTTAAACTTAAAATTTAGGTATAACTTAAAATTTGGGATCGTAGATTTCATTTTCTTTTTTGTAATTATTCTTTATATACCATTCAATTTCAGTGAATGTATTCATTGTCAATATAAAATAAATATTTTTTCTGTCATTACTAACTAAGCAAGACTGCTCTTTTAAATTTCAAACTATATTTCCAAAATTATTTCTTCTGCGGCAGAAACGATCCGGTTACTAGCTAATAGATATATGTGTTTTTAAAAAGAATAGCCAAAATTTATACATCTTTTTTATTTGCAACGTGTTACTTGGAAATTCTTATATACACTATATTACAAAATAGTATTTTGTTTGTATTATATATATATAAGTATTGCTACGAAATGATACATCTATTGGGTATGCAGTGAAACTTCCATCACATTTAGTAAAAGATAACTAACTTTATTCTTACAAAATCATATAACTTGTATTTGAAAAAAAAATACTAACGCAGCACTTGTAGAAATTTGCAGCATTTAAGCAACAAATCGTTATTAAACCACCCAATATACCCCAAAAATGTTCAGAAAAAACTCGCTGGAAATCATTGATATTTCATAGATAAAATCCACTCAACAACTGGTTTGAATTCCTCTCAATTGACGGGATATTGTTTTCATTTTTCAAAGTTTAATAGCCTCTTTGATAATACCTCGAATGCATTAGAACAAATAATTAAACTAATAGTGCTATCACCAAGACTATGGAATAATCGGAAACTTGGAGTTTTGTAACCAAATGGTAGTCAAATTTCTCTTCAAGGCCTTGAGTTATTCGGTATCAATTCAGCAAGTACTACTATTTCTGTAAAGCATTCTTCTTCATTTGGAGTCTTACCTTGCAGGCCATCAATTATCCTCATTATTATTTGACAGATATTTCAATTGAAATACTTAAATATAAAATTCAATATAAATATAAATTTGTTCCTATATTTACATAAAAACAATTCAAAATCAACATTGTTGGAAATGGTTTTATGTAAATATATGAACATATATGCTATAAAATCAGCAATTTCAAATCATATTAAAATCCTTTTTTTTTCGTCCTACTTAGGAAACAAATTTTCTCCCAATATTGACTTTACAAAGGTCTATAGAGTAATGAATTAATTATTCAAAGATTTTAATTATAAAATTTTATCTGCATTGACTAGAATTATTTCACATACCTTGAGAAACCCATAGTTTAGTTTAATATTGTGAAGATACTTGTAGTGTTATGGGCTTGTGAGGATAAAATTGTATTTGCTCATTGTAACAATCCCGAGAATACTAATACATATAATTGTGTAAACATCTAATATACAAAAATGAATTTTTGTTTGTTCGTACCCTATATCCTGCTGAACCATTCTTCCGATTATGATAAAACTTTTCTAATTTATTGTTTGCAATTCCGGGAAGGATATAGGCATAATGCAATTGCTAAATCTAATATATAAAAATGAATTTTTGTTTGTTCGCATTTTATGCATTTGATTCATATATTTCATTTATTTAACACTATTTTAAAATTAAAGAGTTGACAAAACATAAAATATTAAACGAATTAATTTAATGTTTGAGAACATCAAATAGCAAATGCACATGTCATTTGGTGTTAATTGCACTTACATCAATGAAGTTAAAATAATTATCATCAATGCCAATCTCTCTAAGTGAAAGAAAATCGGAAAATATTTGATGCAAACTCAAATTTTATTTTCATTTCATTAATTAATTAACATCTAGAACATCTTTAACATCTAGAACATTAATTAACATCTTATGGTCATTCAACATGCATAATATTTTGGCTGCTGCGAACCACATATATTATTCAGAGTTTATCTCGCATCTACAAAGTGGGATAATTATCGATGACGATCAAGGTAAATGATATATAATGGTGATCTTTCAGGGCAAACAGTAATTTTTTCAGTTTATTCAGTGAATCGACAAACGATAGTTTGGTTATACAAACTTATAATGTGTTAATAGTTTCATAAAAAAATATGCCTTCAAAACGTTTTTCACGTTGTTGATATACCAGTAAAACACTTAGAAATCAGAAAATTTAAGCTTTTCAAATAAACGAGGAATGAAAACTGAGCAATATAATAGATAGTTTAAGATTTGCAAAATCACGTGCTTGAACATGCGGTGAGAATCGAAGGACACAAGCAACGTTTTTGTTCTAACCGATCGCGCTTATCAGAATCGTAAAACCAATATGCAACAAGAATCAAGGCATCTATTCTTAGCGGGAAGTTGAATTTAGGAGAATTCCTCATTCCATGCATTCTCATTATCCCAATGAACATTCCTTTTGATTTCAAACGACTGCATTTCCCCATTTGAGTAGCATTCTGAAAGGCTATGAACAAGTCGCAAAGTCAATCACTTCAAGTGCGGATTGTACAAAAAAAATCCATGTTTTTTGCAAAGCCAGCCAGTAGTATATTGGATGCTCACGAATCGGACAGCAAAGAAATGTATTTGCTTTATCAAGAAACAGAAAAAAATTGTTTACCATAAAGCCGTCGTTAAAAAAGACAGTATGCATGAAAATAATATGTTTTATATATACTTTTCCTTCATCTTTCATCCAATTTCAATGAATGTATTCATTGTCGGCAAGAAAATAAATATCTTTCTACAATTTTTAATTAAACAAGATACCCATTTGAAATTGCAAATGATGTCTCCAAAATTATTTCTTTTGTGGCAACAAAAATCGGGTAGCAGCTACTAAATAAGAATTTTTCTCAAAGATAAAATATATTACGGATATTGAAGTGATTTTTTTGTGTATTCTGCATCCTTTTGAAGCACCTTTGCACTTTTGACATAACTGCTGATTCATTTCAAATATTTATAAACTAATATTTTATAGTATTGATATCTTGTATGCCTGGAATATTTATAGAAATATTTTAAATATATAAGAAATGCGTGCAAGATTTGAAATAACTGCAAATATATCTTTCTCTTTAGAAACAGAGATCCATAGTAATTCCACTCTAATGATATCATATGCTTGATTTTTTTATTAAAAATAACGAATCAAGATGAAATTAGCAGGCGTATTTTTTAAATGCAGAGAAGTAAATATCTTTTTCAAACGTTATGTATTTGATTTTTTGATCAAATATAATATACTCGCATATGAATCAAATCCATCAATGCTTGAAGTAACTGCATATTAATTTCGTAACTTTGGATATTAATACAATGAAATATATCTTGTTTTGATATGCTATATATATTACGGCCAAATCTCGAAATCGGCCATTTCGAGAACTGGCCGGTCAAATCGTGGAACAGCCAATATTACCACACAATGACCGACCAATGTCCTAACTTTCCTTGATTTATGGTTTGACCAGCCAATTCTCGAAATGGCATGGGCCGATCGGCCGAAATCAGACGAAAGAGGTCATGAGCAAAATTTTGGGTGTTTGTATACCGTAATGCTAATGATAATCACATTATAGCTGCCACAGAGGAGTTTTCCGACGAATCCAGCCCTCCAAGGTTCCTAAAATCGTCCTTCGGAACAAAGGTCAAGGAGGCCTTAGGTGGGCTGTAGTCTAAATTGAAAAGTTTTAGAGAGTAAGGATCTCACAGTACCAAAAACCTCCAACTCTCTTATGAAAATTCCTTCTCCCTTGGAGAAAACAAACACATAAATAAAAATATGATCACATTATCTATTGAATTAGTTTATTACAGAAAATTATCAGTATCGTCACTTGTTACAATAAGATGAACTTTTATAACATTTAGAATTGCACAGCAGTTTGTTCTTTTTAAATCTGCAGCGATTTGTTAAGCACTCTATAGTGCAACTGCCTTGGCCCCTGGTCAGCTATTGTGAAGAGACAACGGTTAGTAATGATTTTTCCTCTGTGCTCACGGATGCCAATGTAAGGAGTTTCTCTTGCAAAATGAAAAACTCGCTTCTGGAGTACAGTTGTTTGAGAACACCATATTCGGTTCATAGCTTGTAGAAAGTGCCTTCCATGTTAATGACAACTGCAACGACGCTTCGTGGATCACTGTAACCTCTGTCAACATATGGTATGCGGATGCGTACATTATCTCCAACTTTCGCTGGTGGAAATGTTTCATCTGAATTTTTTTAGCATCTTGACACCTTGCTTCAGCACATCGAACATTGGCAAGGGAGTTCCAGGCACTTCGAGAAGAGACCGGCTGAAGTCGCATATATGCTATTCATTTCCAGTACATCGGACATTGGCCACACGTCCCTGCCAAAGTCCGAAATGGCTGGCCAATTCAGGGTGTCCCAAATTAAAATTACTCTATTCAGAGCTATATACCGCTGTAACAATTCATCCGAAAATTCTGAAATTTTGGGTACGCCTTAATAAAGGAATGGAAAAAACATTTTGCAAAAAAACATAATTCCAATTGGGACCACTAGAGGGCGCATTCATGTAAAGCGGGTCTGTCCTACGCAATCCCGAACTGTCGCCAATAATCCAATGCTCAGCTCTTGTGCGACGCTAATTCAAGCAACCAACCAAATATTTAAAACTGCAGTATATGCAAATGTTGCAACTTCACTTAACAGCGAGCCAGTATAAAAGGGAATGCATTCTTTGAACACTTCATGCTAGTGTGTTTGCAAATTAAAATGACTTTAAGTTTGCAATCTCGCTCTTTATTAGTGAAACTGTTTTATCAAAACCACGATTCAGCACCAGCAGCTTTAAGGAATTTTTGGACTTTGAAGGATCTTCGAACAGGTCCAATGACGTCTCAAGGATTAAAGAAAATGATAACGAAATTTGAAGAAAAAGGATCGTTGGGTGTTCGTCCTGGAAGAGGAAGAAATCAGCTCCTTAAGAAGTCGTTGAGGAGGTTGCACTTAAAATGGAAGAGGACAAAACATCAAACTTCATGGCTAGCAGTAGTGTTTTCCATGTCTCAACAGTGTTATATAGGCCACCTTCCACAGTGCATAGGATCCTCAAGAATATCTTAGGATATTATATATACAAAATCTCACTTGTTCATCAGCTGATCCACAAGAATTTGATGTACGATTAACGTTCTCACTGCAGATTCTTGCTCCGTGTGAGATGAAATGGCCTTGGAACATTTTGCGATCCAATGAAGCTCATTTCCACTTAGACGGCTAGGTGAATACGAGTAACTGTCCAATTTGGGTAACAGAACATCCCCGCTCTACCCTAGATGTTCCGTTACATTCACCAAAAGTAACGGTGTGGTGTGTATTTAATGCTTTTTTTATTCTATAGCCTTACTTATTCGAGAAAAAAACTCCATCAGGTGCAGTGACATGCACTATCTCGAAAGATTGATTTGTATCGATATTGGAAGATGAAGTTGTTCCGGCCCTACAATCACGTCAGTGTCTTGACCGAACGTTTTTTATGCAGTGTGACTCTACACACTGCAAATTGCGTAAAAATATTCTGAAAACACATTTTACAGGATAGTAACAAATATAGGATAAATAGGATATAGGATAAATAGTAACAAGCCGCCACTTCAATAATGCTTGGCCCGCCCGATCCCCAGTCCTTAATCCATGCGAGTTTTGGCTCTGGGGATATTTGAAAGATACTATTGGCCGTGACAACCCGAGAACGTTGCTTGATTTTAAAGCCAGTATTCGTCGCCAAGTATTCAATATTTCAACGTAGACACTACGCTCTACTGTTGAACATGTCATTTTCAGATTTCAGAGGGTAGCTTACAATGCTGGCCATCATATCGAACATGGGTTAATTCCAAGTTAATGTGTAATTCTTATAATAAAATAGTTGATAATCGCCCTCTAGTGGAAATATTTGTAGCTAATTGTTTTTTTAGCAAGATGTTTTTCCCATCCCTTTATTAAGGTGTACCCACAATTTCAGAATTTTCGAATGAATAGCTACGGCTTTAAGTAGCTCTGAATAGGGTAACTTTAATTTGGGGCACCTTGTATTTTCAATCGATTATTTCAAACTACTTTGATTTTTTTCTGACTGTTTGATGCTTTTAAAACTATACATTGTTAATTAATTGATCATTCTAATTTTTTGAAGTATTTTAATAGTACTTTGAAGTACTTTTAAATAAAACAATATAAAGGACGTTAAAAATTTTTAATGAGCAATGCGTTACTCAACTGGCGTAGAAAATTCACGTATTTGCGTTATCTTAACTCGCATTAAAAATTTACATATGACCTGTGTTTTCTTATTGTTGACAACTGTCAATTCCATTTTAATTAAAAGTTTAAAAATTATTTTTCTTTTACTGTTGTAGTTATCTCAATATCGATCGGTAAATAAAATAGATTTCATTTGATTTTCAAGAAATAGGGACTTGATTTGCTGTCAATCTCTTTTCGACAAATGAGTTTAGAACGTCAACTGGTTTTCCTACTTCTGATCTTGTGTGTTCCTGTGTACCAAAATCATCCTCAGAGTAAAACCCATGTGTCGAAAGCTTCATGAATGATAAAACTGAATATCGAAAGCTTCATCAGAGGAAAAATTATTGAAATATTTGAAAATAAGAGTGCACCACCGAGTAAATTATAAAATGTTGTGTCGCCACGTACAGTTACAGATTCAAGATTCTATAAAGTACTTCAGAAATATTGTGACTATGTTCCAGAATTGAATCGCCTACACTGAAAATCATCGAAAGAAGCTCTCCAGTTCCTTTTTATTTAAGCAATCATAACCATTGATCCATTTATTTAAATACATTGAAAGTTGATGTTTATGAAAACTAACTTCAGCTTCAGGAATATATTTGTGTTTTATATATTACTAACCACCTTTGGCGAACAGCTGGCTTGCCAAGAGTTACGAGTTCTAAAATTTTCAATTAAATACTTATGTGCCTTGCTCTCTTTATAATTTCTGTGCTATATATACTTGAACTTCGAAAATCACGTATTATTATAAAAGCCTTATGATTATTTGTTCATTGCACTATAAAAACTCTCTGACTCGCAATAAGTTGTCATGATATCATGTGGAAATTATCACATTTTATATTTGTTCCATAACATTACGTTTCTTTTTAAACACTTGCTGAACATCACACTTTTCTCGATTTGATTTGCAATAAGAGTTAATTTAGTTATTCAGTTTCAGTTTTTGTGAAAATGACGGCAATCACTGGTATATTCAAAACGTGCTTTTGCAGGCTAAAATCTACTTTCATTTTGTAAGAAATTATTTGTTGGAAAATATGGTTATATTTTTTTTAAAAATCATTAAAAATAGAAACTGAATTTATAGAATTAAACATTGATATCAATGAAAAAAAGTCATTTTTAAAAGGATTTAAAAAAAACAATTTTATAATGTAATAGTTTTGGAAGTTACCGGAGAAAAATTCCGAATGTTAGAGTAGTTTTAATTAAAGTTAAAAAAACCCTTCTTGGTATCTTGGTATTTTTGGCATGCTTTCTAGAAACTAATCGTTTTTTATAAGCTTCAAATTGTATATATATATATACAGAGAGAGAGAGAGAGAGAGAGACATATATGTGTGTGTATTTTCTCGCAATTTCGATAATAGAATCTTCACTCCAGCATGTGAGTTTTCCATACGAACCTCTCTAACAAGAAGCTCTACTAACCTATGTTTTGCAGGAAGAATAATGGGGTACCAAAAATTTCTAAAGTCGCCCTTCTCAGTTAATTTTGTTTTAATCCTTAAGATGCTCTCCTCATCTCTAAAGACATTGAGGGTCTTCAAACTTCTAACTGATTTTTTTGCGAAAGACACTTCTTGAATCATCCTAATAATCCTTTTTTTCTGCTTCGTTTATTTCAAGTGTAGACAAACATCCCTCTTGTCTGCACTTCTTTTCGGTATTAGAAGTGTGTTCGAATCGCAAAATCCAACCCAAAATTTAATGATTTTGGCTTAGCTGGAAAACCGAGAGTAAAGACTTGCAGTAACGAAAGAGTTGTGTACAAGACTAATTGATTTACCACATTTTTCCACATAGACAATGTCTTCAATAATATAGTAATTCGAATCTGGCCACAAATACTCGCGTAAGAGTAACCATTTAGGTCCCTTCCACCATTTAGAACTCAAAAGCTTCAAAACGGAGCATCCACGATAGGGCAAATTGGCAGGGTTTAATGGTCCCTGAACATGTCTAAAGTCCTCTATATTTGACAACATCCGAATTTCCTTCACTAGATTGCGGACAAAAATGCTCCAAGGCTCGTCTCGTCTGATCCATTGAAGAGCTGTCGTAGAGTCAGTCCAAAACTGTGTTTTCCCATTTATAATATTTAAGCTCTGTTTTACAAATTTTGAGGGCCTTGCACCAATACAACAGGCAAGCAGTTTCAGTCTTGGTATAGTAATGGATTTTAATGGAGCTATTCTAGATTCAGCCGCTAGTAATTGTACAGAGGTTTCATGAGATGATTGGCATCGGTTGAATACAACTGTTGCATATGAAGTGCTGCTAGCGTTGCAAAATACGTGTAAACTAACGGAAGAAACGTTGCTGATAAAAATCGTCTTTGGAATTTTCACAAGATGTAACATTTTAATATCTTCTATTCATTTAAGAAAAGTTTCCTTCATGTCTGTAGATACTTCCGAGACCCAGCTCTTCTTCGACTGCCAACACTCTTGAAATAATATTTTAGGTCGCAAAGAAACTTGACAGGCAAAATCAATTGTATCAAAAACTCTATTGGCATAAGATAAAATCACAAGTTCAGTAATTGTATCTTTAGGCATTTCAGGTAAAGAATTATCACAGAAAAGCACATCTTCTGATTTTTCCCACAAAAGTCCTAAAACAGGAGTTGGTTTGGGATCTTTTAATGAAACTGCATCTCTTTTGAATTCCGAACCTCTAAGGTCAAACTTAGTTTGTGCCATCAATTTTATTGAATCCTCAATAGTGTTGCAGTTCCTGCTCTGAATCTACCGATGTCACACAATTGTCGACATAAAATGAGTCCTTTAATTTCACAGCAGTATCATAGTAAGGAGAAGATAGATAATGATCCAAATGATGGTGGATGACAGCACTCAACAGAAAGGGACTGCAGTTAGGCCAAAAACTACTCTGGCATGCTGATACACTTTAGTCGCATCTCTGTTTTCGGCGGCCCCGGCCGGATAACAGGATATTATGGCCTAGACTGTCCACGACGACCCCAAAATAAGAAAAATAACAAGCATTTGGCACCTACTGAACAAGCTTGCTCTGAACTATCGTGGGAGAAAATGAAAACAAGAAAAGTAGCCTTTAGAACCAAAGCTTTCAATGCATTAATCGAAACTGATTGTTCAGTCACACTCCGAGAAAATATTAGAAAACAAATAATCAGAGATTCAGAATTCTAGAGAGAAAAGATTATATTATCTGTTTTAGGAAAGTCACGTCAAAACAAAAGGGTCATTTCTGCATGATATTGAATTAGATGGACAAAAATATTCTCTGACATCGCATGTGGTACCTACATCATATTTAGATTTTCAGACAATTATTTTGTTAGACATTTTAGAACAAGTCTTTCTTGATTTCGCCAAAGATGTTAAATTTCGGAGAAGAGAAGTATTTTCCATGCATGAGCAGATATATGAGGCAAGATCAGAAGATGAAATCGAAATAGAGAACATTTCTAAACCAGAAGTTAGAAAAAAATTATAGGAGCTAATTTTCAGTTACAAACCGAAAAAGAAAATAAATTGAAACTGCGTTTGTTTCTATGAGAATTATTTTAAAAGACGGCATTCCAGTCTATCAATCTGCAAGTTGGCTTTCATTTCCAGAGAATCAAGTTGTGAATAAATAGATTGAAGAATGGTAGAACAAGGAATAATCAGAACCATCTCAACTGAAGAAAAAGATGAAAGAAGAAAGATGGTATTACTAGGCTATTTTTCGATTATAGAAAATTAATCAAAAAGCTCGTCAAAGACAGTTTCAAATTGTTATTAATAGGAAAAGTTTTGAATAACCTCCAAGAAGCTAAATTACTCACTACCTCTGATTTAAGTAATAGATTTTTTCAAGTCGATGTTAACGAAAACTGTTAACAGTTTACATCTGTCGTAGTTCCTGACTAAAAATTTGAGCTCAATAAAGTACCTTTCGGTCTCAGTCCTACCTTGTCCTCAGAGGTATAAGTATAGTATTTTCCTAGAACTTATGCATAAAAGCTTTGTAATAATCAACATGGAAGACGTAAAATTCCCAGCTAAAGACAAAACTAAAGGGCTCGAAAAGCCAAAGAAAGTGTTTGAAGTAGCTTCCTAATATGGTTTAGAAATAAAATTTACAAAATGTTAATTTCTGCAGAAGAGAGTAGAGTTTTCAGGTCATATCAATTTGTAAATGTTTTATTTTTATTTCAAAACAATCAAATAGAACATTTTTGTTTTAAATAAATTATTTAAAATACGACTATCAGCTGAGAAGAATTCATTACTGGTGAATTACTATGGAAGAAAAATTGTTTTATTATCTCAAAAGTTGCGCTGAATTTAAAATTTGATTAAATTTATTCATTAGAGTGCAAATTTTAAAAAATAAAATTTTAGGCATATTAAATAAGCAAATGAATTTTGAAAGTTAACCGTTCGATTACATAAATATTCATCAAAATTTTCCCAACTAATGCAATCTCTTCTTTGAAAATTTTATTTTTATTTTTTATTTCTGAAAAATAAATTTAAAAAATTAAAAGCTATGTTAAAAGACGTATGCAAATGAAAATGTTGCGTGATGAATTTAAAAATCGGTATTATGCTATGAAATCTTTGAAATCATAGATTTTCAATTTCCCTGCCGAGCTAAGTATACTGTTAATTTACTTCGGAAATGTAGCTTGGATGGAAGCATAATTTAATAACCCCTCTGTTCACTGATAGTTCATACAGTTCAAATAATTTATTTTGTTTCTAGAAAGAAAAATCTGTAAAATTTTAAGATGCTAGTTAATAAGAGAGTGAAAAATTAAAAGAGAAATTTCACTATTTCATCACAAAAAGGCCATCATGAATAAAATAATTGCTATTAATAACATTCAAAAAGTTAAAACATTTTATTAATTATGATTCCAACAAAAGTTAAAGAAGCTTTATTTTTCTGAGCAAAATTATTATGCAAAGTAATATGCAAGCATAATATAAAGTAGTGCTTTCATTTCATGTGTTAAAATTTAGTTCGTCTAACTTGGTTGGCATTATTAATTGAATGATATTATTAGTTTGGATGAATAATTGGTTGTCTTAGTCGACTAGTATATTTTAACACACTTTTTTGCTTATTATAGCTGACTATCAGTACGTATAAATATTTTTTAAAAATCCGACATTAATAACTTGATTCCTCATCTCAAAAAAGTTTATAACTTTTTAAATTTTCTTAGAGTATTTAGAATTTTCTTAAGACTGTGTTAAGACTACCGAGTTCAATATATCTGATTTTCTTCAAAGAGAAAATGTGATGAATTGGGATAAATATTAATTATCCAGAATTGGAATCTGAAAAACTGGTTTGAGACATTTTTCATCATTTTTAAATGTCAATTTTAAACAAGTAATAATTGAAACACTAATTATAGAGCCTGCACCATGACACTGCTTACATGAAGGATTATTTTACGATTTTTAAATATGCGCATTGCAATAAAATGCTGCAATTCAGTAACAGTGTTCCCTTTTCAATTTTCGTTTTCATTTCATGGTTCGTAGTGAATTGAAGAAATTTGAATTTGAACTTCTTTCTTACTATCGATTGGGCTTAAAATTTGCTACAGAATTACAATATTCTTGACGAGATCTTGATTTTTGTGTATATGTTTTCAATTTACAGTCTCTTTTTGTTTTGAAGATGCGTATTTCTTTTATTATAATCAAGTCAATTTATGCAATCTATTCATGTAAAATTTGCTTATTATTTAATAGTGGATTTTTATAAACATTCTCCCTGTATGCAAAACAGTTTAATTTCCATATGTTTGTAAAATAAATAGGTTTAGTAATTTTAGTAATTATGATAAATTTTAAAAGAAGGAAATGTAGTAGAAAGAAAGAAGCTTAAAACTCAACTTCTATAAACCCTATCAAAGGTTTCTAAGAGAAAGTTTGGTGTGTTTCTGAAAATATGTTTAAACAATGCTAGAAAATTTAAAAGCAAGTTTAGAAAGGAAGTTTATTTCTGAAAGATGATTTGTTTCATTATTTCGTTTCGAGTGAAAATATATTATTCAATTCAAATTCAAATGATTTGACGAGAAAATCGCTGAATTTATCATACTATTTAAAGTTAATTTGAATATCATGATAAAAAAAATTATAACTAAAACGATTTTACATAACAACGGATCAAAAAACAAGAGGCATCTTTTTCTTATGTACATCTGAAAAAAGTTCATTTTTTAGAAAATCTTTAAAATTGACGGATTGATCTCAAATAATCAAAACAGATCTGAAAAATAATCAAAACAGATTATTTTTTCTTTAAAATTCTTGAAACGAATTGATATGATTAATCCATACATTCTTCTTTATTTTAGGAAAATATCTCTTTAAACATTTCTTCCCTTTAGGATTGCTATTCTTGATCATTTCAGAAGCCTTTTCAGCAATCATGATGATTGGAGCATTCGTATTTCCAGAAGGAATAATTGGCATAATGGACCCATCCACAACACGAAGATTATTGATGCCCTTCACCCTAAAAAGTAAAAGACCTATTGAAATTTGGTTTGTAACTTTTAGATGCATGTTTATAAATACTAATCCATTTTTTAACTGACGTTACAGAAAACAATCTCTAGTTACCTCTATTAATATTGTATTCTTTAGTTTTTTAAGGTTTCTAATGAAAATATCTAGCGAAAAAATTTCGTAAAAAAATAGTTTCGAAAGTAGTTCAAGGGCGAAATGCTATTACCCTGATACTACACTGTCCCATTGTTACTTTTTACTATAGATTATTTAAATATTCAAAATCTAGCTGAGTGGCTTTCAAAATAAACTCTAATCTTAAATTATATTATTTATTAATTACTTTATATTTTATATTAATGAGTATTCTGACGATATGATACTGAACGATAATATTACAGACAGAATGCAGTTTGTGCTCTCTGAAACAGTGGTTGCAGTGGAAGGGAAATGGATTTATGGAATAAATTAAGTACTTTGTAATTCTTCTGCGTTAAATATTTCTCTGTTTATTGTACATTTTTAGTTTTGTCAACAATGCATATGTCAACAATGCATCATTTTCCCCACTCCAACTTTTATAATATATTTTTATTACGATATTTTTCTACCAAAATTATTTTAATCTCTGTATCAAATTCCCTAATATGATCTGGAAGGATCTAGTTTTGGTGGTTTTCTCTACGATGATAATTTTAAATACATACACTCATCCCCCTGCATAAGACAACATCAACCGCCATTTAAGTTTCAAATGAATTGGAAGCTTTATCATTAGTAAATTATGCAGTTTATATCAATACACATTTTTAAGGGATATAAAGCTTAGCATTTTTAATACAAATATTATTACTGACGATCAATATCAATCAATATTATTACTAGTACTCTTAATAAATTTATCAAGTGTCTTTACTTATATAGGAATCCTATTTAGAATTATTGGAATTACAAAAGTGATCCACGAGAATATTTTTAGCACATTGTCATATTTAACTAATGTATTAACTCTACTAATTGTAAGCTCTTTTCTGTTGGTGCATATATCTTCTAAAGGAGAAATAAACACATGTACAAGATCCTACTTAATTAAAAAAATTAATTATGTATTCCAGAGACACTGCTATGAAATACTTTTAAACCAATTGCCAGTTTTAAATTCAATCTAAAGAAAGCGATATTTTAATTCAAATGGAAGTTTGATGAAAAATTATAATATAGAAAGATGAAAAGTGAAATTGTTCTCTCAACCATCTAGGAAATACTGAGAGAATATTTTAATGATAAGTCTTTGTGTCATGTTTCATTTTTTGAGCTTAAATAATTTCTAAAGAAAATAAGATTAAAATAAACCTTAACACCGAAATAAACGAATAATTTTTATTAAATTATACATTTCTGTCTTAAGCGGTTGCTCTGTCATCATATTTCAGCATTTTGAGTTTTATCAAAACAATTTATTTTTTACTAAATATTTTTCTTTTTTCATATATTGTTCAAATATACTTACGAATCTTAATTTCATACACTGAATCCTTCATACATACAACATGTACTATGTCAGTCAATATTTTTCTTCTTAAATCTCTTCAAATTGCGATTAATATTATTCTTTGGAAATCCTCTTTCATAAAAAACTCACTGAAGAGAAATTTTCGGTTTGAGAAGGTGTATTTTCAAAATTATTTCTTCCGGAATCATTCTTTGATATTTGTGTTAAAGACTACTTTTTCAAAATATTTCGAACTATTCTATCTGCAAACATACCTAAATGGTCTTAAATGCCTACTGATGTATTAGTGTGGAAGTCTCCAAAATTGTTTTTGCACTACTTAAATATTAATTTAACAAAAACTTTCTTAATCTAAAACATAATATGGATTGGGCCATTATTTTAATCCTTAAATTGACCTCATATATAAAAATTTAAAGTTGTACGAGCTAATAAAGGATGAAAACAGATATAATATTTTTCCTCATTTTACATAGATAAAAAACTTTTCTCAACACTTTGATAACATAAAATAATGTAAAATATGCTTTGCAACTGTGATAAAAATTCCCGTATATCCGTTTATCAATGAAAATATCGCTCTTTTAAAGCTTTTAAAAGATTTTGACGACAAATATAAATATTTCATTCAATATTTGTTACAAAAGTATCTGAAAACCTTCTGTGATTGAAACAGGAAAACAGTTTTTTTGTAAGTGGCATATTTCACCTTATATCATTGTTTCGTATTTTTATGATTTTGACTCTTTTACATTTTTAGGCATTTTGATTTCATAGGTAATACATTTTCGATTTTATTATGTATTGATATAAATATTTTAATACCATGAAGGTGATGCAATTTAGCTGAAGAGAGCTTTTGTTCCATAAAACACAAATAAATTTAAACTACATTACTTTAATTCAGGATCCACGACGGTAGTCTCATCTTTTACGGCACCCATTTTGCAAGTACCAGTAGGATGATAAACATTTAAGGGATAATCCCTGGCAACGCATCTGAGGTAATCATCAGAATAAATTTCATGTTTCTCGCAACCAGGCACTTTAATCGTGAACATCTTAGCACCAATTTTCTCAAATGCAGTTGTGTTTGTCACGATATTCACGCATTGTTTCATTACTAAAAGAAATAAAAAAGAAAACTTCAATATTTTATTATAAGAAATAAAATTAAAACTTTAAAATTATTATTCATGAAGAAATAGTGTCTAGCATGAAAGAAATTGAAATGTAAGGCTGATTTGCTTCAGTTTCTTCATAAATAAATCTACCAATCCTTATCAATATGAATGACTTTTGGTTTAGGAATATGGAATGATGTGGTATTCTTTGCTTTCATAAATGAAAAAATTTGTATTAGTTGTCACTAACAATTATTTCCTTCTGCTGTATATTATCCTGCCTTTTTTCTTCCTATATAAGAAATTACATAAAATTTCTATTGACAATAATAGTAATTGCATACAGAAAATTGTAACGTATTATCAAGAGTTAATTTCAATGCATTTATAAGTTTACTTTAAATTTAAAATAATTTTTATAATGATAAAGTTTATCTAATCCATTTAGAAGTGGCATTATAGCCTTAGGAGAACTTCTAAACGCCTTCTTCACATTAGAAGGCATTTAAAAATGGGTAAGAGAAATGGCACACACTTTAAAACTTTTATAATTTGAAAGCAGCTCACCGTCTACCACTCTATCAAGATCTTCTTCATGCTCAAATAAATTGAAATCAATCATAGGAGACTCATATGGATTAGCTGATTTCAGTCGAATAGTTCCTCTGCTTTTGGGTTTTAGAAGAACAGGGAAGAATGTGAAAGAATTCTTTCCAACGTATGGTTTGTACACTTTCTTGTAAACCTGCAAATCCCAATTCATTGATGATTAGATATTTAATTTAAAATTATATATATATATATTCTTTCTACGTCACGCGCATGTGTGTTATGTCTCTGATACGAAGAACTGTTCCTTGTATTAAGGCCTTATCACACGAGGTGAAATATCGTCCTTACTTTTCGTCAGCAATTTTCCCGTTTCTTCCCCCAAGAACTAGTCAAGCAAGTTTTTCGTCATCGTCAACTTTTTTAACCAGCTTGAAAATGCCGATGATAGTGACGGAAATATTGTCTGCGAACGAAATTCAACCAATCATGTGAAACTTTAAAGTGACGTCGGACAAGTGACGCCACTTTCGTTGTCGTTTGCTGGCGAAAGTAGCGGACAATATTTCGCCATGTGATAAGGCCTTTAGCTTGCGGTCTACAGTAAGTGTTGTTAGGATATTTTCAAAACAAGAACAACGAAGTTGGATAAAAATTGAATATGCTAAAGTTCGTACAGCAGTATCATTATGCTGGAAAAGATTTGAGCCAGATCGTACTACAGAAAACTAAAACGCTAATAAAACGAATGGCGTCATTAAGTGTCATAACGACGCTCGAAATGTATGCTGATTCTCGTGTACGACAGTTATGGGGCAAGCCTAAAAGCATTCCATTCCACCACAGCAGACCGTCCAAAGATTCTTATAGCGGGAGAAGTGTGCATTCGAACTATCAACAGAACGAGTGCTGCTACAGCTGTTCTGTGACTTCCACATAATTGAAAAGGGGGTGTGCACAAAGGTGATGATTAAATTGAAATATATGTATTTATAATATATAATGTGACAAACGATTGTTAAAAAATCCAGCACAAAAGCAGCTGGAGGACGCATGAAGCCTCAATGTAAGTAACAATCATTCAAGAACATATGACTGGAAGCATTATATATAACTTGGAAGATAAGTGAGAAAGCTGAAATGACTATTTGATGAATAATATTTGAATATTAGATGCTTACCAAGATAGTTATAAAAATTTATCTTTATACTTTTGAGAAACTCATAAAAAAGATAGCAAATGGTATGCAACAACAGTTTAATTACTTTTAATAAATAAACAATCAAAGTCTTTCTTAATGCATATCTTAATAATTTTTTGGCAATAAGTTCGCTATTATTCCTGAAAAATTAACAAACTTGATGGGATAGTAATTTATCACAGGATTAATAACGAAGACAAAACTGTAACAAATAAGTTTAGAAGTAAAAATAGCAATAAAAAATCATCGTAAGCTGTAATAACATACGGAATATATGCACAGAAATCACACTAATGAAATGATTAAACTACCAATATTCACAAATCAGGAAGAGCAAAAAAAGAGCTATAAATTAGCCTTAATGTACACCTGTGTTTTTCGGTTTACTATAGAGCAAATGCCTATGTGATGTCACTCCAAATATTTTTTCTTGGGCATTTGTCCACGAAAATGTGAACAGTATTTATCAATCTCCTAAGATCTTAAGGTGTTGTGTCCATCTTTTGGGATCGAAATGAAGTAAATTTATCGAATATGTATTACACCTGCTAATTCAGATTCATTAAATACCTTTTACGAGCGTCATCGATTTATTTACAGCCGTAAGCTGAACTGATGAAAAACTGGTAAACATTAAAAGACGGAATGCAACAGTAGCCCGAATGCAGAATAATATGAAGTATTCCTAATGTAAGTTTAATATTTCATATATCTCCTAATTATCTGTATATCAAATTTTGAATTTCTTTGTTTAATATTTCAAATATTCAATTCGTGCAATAATTACTTCTTCAGGCATCCCAGTGCATTTTCTGAAAGTGTCAGAGTAATCAGTAGCTGGGGACCCGGAAATTAAATGAATTTCTACGTCAGGCCAATCCAACTTAGGGTCATTATACTTGGTATTGATAAAAGCCAGTCCTTCAATGCCACTAAGACTTGTGTCTGGACCTACAAGAAGAAACCAAACAGTGGTAAAATTCAAATATTAATTTTGATCTTCCCGTTGTGTATCTTTTGAACCAGAAATTAATACGAAATAGTTCTACATTATTTTAAGTTCACACTCCTTTCATTTCAGTTATTATTATTATTATTTTACATTTAGAAACTTTCAACTTCTCATTTGAAGTCAGAAAAACGATTAATTTCCGGTCAAGTTCGAAACTAAATAGGTCTTAAAAATTCTGAATGGTTATGTTAAACAGAGAATATCAGAATTCGAATTTTCAATTCATCTATACTAATAAAAAATAAAATTGATTGATTGAATAAAAATTGATTGACGTAACACCAAAATGAATTAGTGATTAGCTACTCATTTTTGTTTTTTTTATCATATCAAATTTTTTTTCTCTTTTATGCGGGCTAATAGAAAAAAAAATATTTGAAAAAAGTCCTGCACTTCATTTTGATCTTAAAGATAACAATAATTTCACATCTGATAACAATAATTTCACAATTAACGATTACGTTCTGCTCCTTTAAACTCTTATAAGTTATTTTCAAGTTTTGTTCAACATATTTGTTTTCTAATAGTCTATTAAGTGTTTCTGGTAATCAACATAAGACATTAGAACAATCCAATTATCTGCAAGCAAAAACTCTCTATTTCACTTAATATAACTCTATTTCAGAATCCTTTTTAGAATTAAAATTTTGTTACTCTTAGTTTTAATAGCATGGCTTGGAAAAGTTGCTCTAGAACTCTAAATAAAAAAGAGACAATTTTGCCAATCACAAACATTGAATTATTTATATATTTTTTTCAAATTATATGTTTACTGCATTTATTAATGTTTTAATTCAGATGCCAAGATACATTTAAACATGATACCAAGATATATGTCTCTTCATGCTCAATGTGAATGGTATCTTATATATTTTGGAAGACAGATTCTGCAATTTTATAGATGACGGAAAAGATCAATCTTTTTCAAATATTTCTATTGAAAATCAAATTATTTCGACTCGAAAATGGACGAAAAATTCGTGGGATGATTGAAACAGTAGAGATAAATCTATTTGCGCCCTTTCCTTTCATGACTTATCTGATGAAATATTGAAGGCCAACATAAACCATGGGATTAGTGGAATGTTTTTTTTTTCAAAATTAAAATTTGAATGTTTATTATCTTGAAAACCTTGGGGATAAAAGAGTACCAATTATTTTATGGATAAAATCATTTACTATGTTGCAGGGGTGTGAGAGTTATATCTTCATACAAATGGAAGAAGGCAAACTTTTAACTTCCCAAATATATTTAATAAATATTTCTTGATGAACAAAGTATCGTATATATAAATGTCTCTCCTTACTCTAAAAACTATAAACAATTTACTTTTTCTGAAAAAAATCTTTTTTGAAATTTTGAGATTTGTGATTTTTAAACTTAGATATTTTGAATATTTTTATATCAATATTTATATCTTTGTAATCTTAATTTAAAGGTAAATGTAAAATGTATTCATAATTTGAAAATTATTTTTTAAATAATATTTGGGAAACACAAGTGGTTTTAAGACAATTGGCAAAGTTGACATTTTAATCAAAGTTATTTCGCAAGCAATGCTTATTTTTTAATACATAAATGTTTGACTTAAATTATCATGTTTCCATATGCTCTAGAAATTTTCTGATTAAAACTACTGTGAATATTTCTATATATAAGTTGCATTTCTTGTAAACAGTATGCAGTATTTTTATTAAACATGGCAAACATTTTTCCATAATTTAAAGGTCATATATATGTGTGTGTGTGTGTGTGTGTGTTTCAGAATTTTACATACAATTTTCAATTAAGAAATCCGAACGCTTTTTTTTTGTAATGGTAAGTATAGTCAAATTTGCAGTGATCCTTTTATTAGAATGAATTTAATTTAATATACCTTAATATTTTGCTTATTTTATAGATGTGTAGAATATTTCTATGAAATGAAGATACATTTCACAATAGCATCTAGCTACGTTTTGCTATTCTGCTTCCTCTTTTCCAGACTTTGGAACATTTTTATGGATGAGCATGCTACTCGACAAAATGCAAATTAATATATCTGACATTGATTAGATATTCCAATGAAAGACTGCATCAGTTTCCTCACGTCAATTCATTTCTCAGGATTTCTTTGAATTTTTGTTATCATTTTTTAAACATATTTGTAACGATGCATCTGTAAAGAAAGCATGCGACTGGATTCTTTGAATCATATTGAGCTTTTCAATTTGTATGTTGTTACGTCAATAATATTGAAGCAATTAAAAGAAATAAAGAAAAAAATAATGTAATTGATAATGTCCATTCTACAGGAATTGATTAAATTATCCTAGGAAATAATAGAAAAATAGAATTGCATCTGGCAGATATCCTTTTGATCTTCAGGGCATTCAGCTGGAGTTTTTGTATAGGTTTTTCAGACTTCTAAATAATAAAAACAAAATTCCGACATTTTGCACTTGCGAAAATAAAACACATGTGGTTGATGAATAATCATATTAAATTAGGAATGATCATACTTAAACTTATATCCAATTTTTTTATGAATCCTGTCAGTTTACGTCACTTATATATATATATATATATATATATATATATATATATATATATATATATATATATATATA
>JAPMOQ010053493.1:412632-440176 GCA_026543055.1 Argiope trifasciata | reverse complement strand
AATTATTACCAACCGGAAGATCAGCAATAACTTTTATCTAAAAAAAAGGAAATATATTAGTTAAAGGGTTTCGCTTCATGGCTAAAACTTATAAACACTATGTGTTAAGTTAATATAAAAAGATGTTTAATAAGCTGTAATGTGGATTGCAATACATGTTTACATGCTATGTCCACCATTTAATGCAGCAGTTTCGTAGAATGTTAAGAAATGCAGTAAAACACCTCTGAGCTTCTAATCTGTAAGAGAAGTTCAGCATAGCGATTATATTCTTCGTGAATGTTGCGAAATTTCATGTCCATGTTATTATGAAATTTCATGTCCTAATGTTAAATTAATTCTTGGGAAAAGTCCGAATGACTGTCGGAAAAACAGCTGTGGTTTCCATTTGAACTTCAATGAAATCCGTTGATTTCGTCCTTTTATCTATGTATGTATGTATGTATGTATGTATGTATGTGTATATATATATATATATATATCTGAGCATAATAGGAAAGAATTTGTTATATAATAATATACAACAACATTTTTTATTATTTTTACACAAACAATTTATAAGACGCAATTAAAATGAGGAAGCAATCTCCCAAATATGCATTTTGATATATAGTTCTTTATAAAAAAGGGGGTTATTTTTTAAATTTAAATATAACACCCAATGTTGTGGATAATATATTTGATTTTTCAGTTCTATTTAGCCAAATCCTTTTCATCGCATGAAATTTAGAGATTTCAGATAATGGATAGCGCTTTTTTAGCTGCAACTCATCAAGAACGGGTACTAAGTATATGAAAGCTTAATTTTAGAGAAATCTAGGACGAAATATTCTTTATAACACCTTTTTTCAATTTCCCTAGAGGTATTTACACACATTTATAAGCGTTAACATTTTGCTTGGTAGCGGTATAATAATTTACTTACACCCAAATCTCTCAAATGTTCTTTTGGTCCAATTCCTGAAAGCATGAGTATTTGAGGAGAATTTATGGATCCAGCACTCACAATGATTTCTTTTCGGACACGTATGTCGTAAACATTGCCATCTTTTTCAAACAAGACTCCGTTAGCGCTTTTATTTTTATTGATAAGAATCTAAAAAAGGAAATTATTCCATTTAAAAAATTAATTATGTTTTGTGTAAACACATCTAAATCCTTAAAAAGCAGTAATAAATTTAATGTAAAAATTATTATTAAACTAAATGTTAGTTGAAATAATCATACTTAAAAATACTTTAGAGTGACACTAAAATGTGTTATGGTAACAAATTTGTTAAATAACTTCCCATTTAAAACGAATAGGCAATAAACATAGTATTATGGTCTTCTGTTAAAGGACAAGGCAGATAATCAAAATCTCCTTTAATTTACTAACTCGATCCTATGTATCCATTAGATGAATGACACATTTAATTCCACATTTTTCAATTGAAATTACTTCGAATTACTCAATACGAAAGTCAGGATTCGTTAATCAGAGCTGTTATAGCACTTCTAAAATTTTTTCATTACTTTTAAGATCAATTATACAGTAAAAAAGATCTTGCACAACTGGTTATTTCCCATGAATTACTTAAAATCAAATTGTTTTACCTGAATTATCTTTAGAATAGTTTAAAGTCATAACGTTATGTAGTTTAAGTCATTTATAAGACTAATATCTAATGATTAAAATATATGAAGGTAAAAAAATCTATAATTTTTTTCTTATGCAAGGATGTGGAAAAAATAGCAAGGAAAATATCTAGGTCTTTATTCTATATATTTCCACATCTTATTAACATTTATAACAAGCACAAAACATGGTTTCAGTCAGATAGGGTGTAATATTAGTATTATTTTGGAAACGGAAGTGAAAATTTATTAGCTTGTTTCAGCAATATTTATACAGACACTTTAAGAAAAACCGAATTCGTATTCGAGTGTATTTCATCATCGCTCTTTCATACTTATAATAAGGATAATGATTTAAGATATTTAGAATCTAATTAAAAAGTTTTCTAAAAAAAAGATAAATTTGCCTTTTTGCATTGGTTGCATGCAAACTGTGCAAAAGAGGCTTTTTTTATGTTCAGAAATTAAAAGCTCATAATTATTTAAATTTTAAAAATAAAGTAAGCTTTAAAAAATTTCTTATTTAACTTCAAATATTTTGTAATTAATTTTTTTAAATCATTCATAAATTCAATGTTTAAAAAATCAAGTACCTGAGTTTTAATATCCAAATTAGTTTAAGGAAAAAATACTTTCATTAATTTATGTAATTTTTTGGAAAAGTTAGGCAATCTAATTATTGTTTTCAAAAAATTTCTAATCAAGATTTTTAAAAACCATTACCTAATTTTATGAAGTTAATATATGTCAGTTAAGCTTTGTAAAAGCATAATTTGAATTATTCGTTTTTTAATATTCTGTTGCGGACAATAGGGGAAATGTCAAACTGAGAAGGACGAGTTCATAGATTTCAAAGTAAAAATGTTAAGAAATAAATTTTCTTCAAACTAAATATAAAAGATAATAATATATAAATGATATTAATTTAATAAATGCTTATAATTTCCATAGTTAGTAATATATCTATTTTATATTAGGAATATTTTTGAAGAATTTATGAAAATTTTGATTTCTTTTATTTATTGAAAATTGCTATTCAATATATTAACGAAGTCATTTTTAATAACATATATAAAATACTTATTAATAGATGGAAATAATTTTAAATCATTTATTTAACTGAATCATAAATTTGAAGAAATATATTTTAAAGCAGATGAAATTTATAAAAAAAAATAATTGAAAATATAGATTCAAAAGCATCGTTTCAAACTTTGTATCACAGGATACTTTGTTTGAAACAAAACTATGGTCTGAAAACAATTTCCAAATTTTATTGAAATTAAAAGAGTCCCTTCAAATAAAACGTCTTTGGTTTCAGTTTTATTAACGATTTTGTAATATGATTATTGAAATTGTTTTATTTGGAATAATTTGTTTAAAGGCCTTCTACCTACTGATATTTATAATAAAAAATATGGCTTTCTATTAACAAAATACAAACAAATTAAACATTAACAGTAAAGCTTTCAAAAAGCGTTTGACATTATTTCAAGATATAATGTTATTCATCTGCAAATACTCAAAATAAATAGTTGAAGATGGTGTAACCTGTGACAATGTTTCTATCAAAATGATTTCATATCTTACTAAACTTTTACTGTACCACTTTGAAATTTTTGGAAATTTAAGTCAAGGATGGGGAGATAATTTTAAATTCATTATACAGAAATCTTCATTTTTATGGCTTAAGTAATTATTTTATTTTTGACTTTGATGCATTTCCGTGCTTACCGTATAAAAATTTCATTTTTTCCTCTCATTGGGATTAAGTTGGTCCTATAAATTAAAAGATTTTCCAAAATAAACAATAAATTAGCTTTTGTTCACAAACTAATTTTATATGAGTGTTTCGTCAAAACAATAAATATTCAACCAGATTCATCGCGATAAATTATCTAAAAAACTGCGGTTTTCAAGAAAATTGTAAAAAAAAAAAAAACTGAGAAGAGCTCGCTAAAATCCCTCTTACGTAAAAGAAATCGACAGATTTGGAGGCAGAGGAATCCTTGTCTGCAGTGGTGTAATGTTGGGCATTCGTACACCACTGCAAGTCTTCGATGCGGATATTGTCATTGCACATCGCTATAAGGATGAGATCCTTGAAGCCTGTATGAGGTGGTTCCGGGGTGCTTATGGCCCAGACTTCATGTTTATGGACGATAAAGCGCGTCCTCACAGAGCCCAGATATTTGATGATTTTCTTGAGGAAGAAGATATTCGACATATGGACTGGCCAGCGAGGTCTCCTTATATGAATCCTATTGAACATGTTTGGGATAGTCTCGGAAGAGCCAATGTACAGCGTAACCCGATTCCTAACACAATTGAAGAATTAAAAGCCACGCTTTTGAAAATGGGCTTTGTTACCCCAAGCATTTATTGACACTTTCATAAACAATGTGAAAGCTGGTTGTGAAATTTGTATTACAGTTCGTGCACTGTTGTCACATTCCATATTAGACAGGCTTTTCCATAGATAAATGCTTTATCTCTGATTCATAATTTAATTTTTTTGATGTACCATGTTTCTTATTTCCCAATAAAATCTTTTGCTTATTATTATGTGTATATGTTCTTTCTTCCATTGTAGTACACCTCTGTGATAAATTTCGTGGCAACACAGTGAAAGCATTTCATTTTTATGATTGTGACTTTAATTTTGGACATGAGTGTATTTATTGAGGGACTCAATTATTCGCGGATTCGCATTTTGCAATTATTGCTGCACTTTATTTAAATTCGTCAATAATTGTCATCTAATGCATCCATTTCTTTTGATAACCTGACTCCATGGCTTGTCATTCGAGGCATATTTTCCAACTCAATGCAATGACATAATTTTTCTATTTTTCTTTCTCTTTTACTTCCCTAGGATTAATATATATGTGTGTTTATATTTAAGGTGGATATCAGCGTTGCAATAGTGTGAACAATTGTCAACTTAGGTTGCGTTATCGGAAGGTGTGCGAGCAGTGGGTTCCGAAGCAGCTGAACGACCAGCGCAAATAACTGCATACCTAGCAAACACTTCAACATTTGTCAAGATATAACGAAGACCGCGTTTCATGGAGTGGATCGTCTCAGGTGATGAGAGCCAAAGACAAAGCGGAAGAACATGCAGTGGAAGCATACGTCATCACCTACCCCTGAAAAGCTCAAAACCGTGGCGTGAGCAGGCAAAGTGTTGCTCAATGTCTTACTTGACGTTCAAGGTCCATTACTTGTTAAATTCTACGAGCACAAAAGAACCATTAACTCCGATGTGTGCTGTGAGAGAATCCGAACATTACACATGCTCATCAAGAGAAAAAAATACTGGAGTTACTCACGGAGGGTGGAGTTCTTCTCGATGTTAACGCGAGTCCACGTCTTCAAGGTTATGCACTTGGAAATGATCAAGCTCAAATGGGATCAGCTAGACTATCCACCCTACAGCCCGGACATGTCACTGCGATTTTCAGATGTTTTTCCTCTGAAAAAAACCCCATCTGAAATGGAAGCGCTTCACGTTGAATGGAAGCTCTCAGACGTTAAACTCAAGGACGAGGTGAAAGAATAGGTCTCATCATGGCCAAAGAAATTCTGGGGAAAGTATCGTTAATTAATGGAATTGTTGCATTCAGATCTATGATATATATTTTGAATAAAGCCTTTATTTATACCTGCAATGTTGTTTCGTGCTTTTTCATTTGAGCACCCCCTGTAAAAGGCTCAATCAGAAAATATTAACATTTGTGCCGTAAAAACAATTGAATGAAAACACTGGGCAATAAAGGATTTTGAACTTGGTCAGACACGTATCGTAAGTTACAATTCGTAATTCTCACCACTGCGGTTCAACAGATCAAAAATGTGTCCCGCGATGTATTTGAATTGCTTGAGATCATTTATTAAGGCAGAGAAGGGTAAATTTGTTATCTATTTCAAATTTAACCAGAAGCGCAGTGACAATGTTGGGGAAATTTTCATTGTGACTATTGTAAGATTTTTATTTTTATTTTCTCAAACTATTTCAATATGAAAGTACCTATTTTCAAAACTTAGGTAACCTGAAAATATCGATGTGAGACGAGTTTCATGTCATTTGAAGATTGTAGCTTTAGGCATTATTGATTTCATTCCATTCTGATACGATGTATATTTGCTGTTTAAAAGAAAGCTGTCTTTTACCTGCTTTCAATAATCTTTAAATGGCTTTAAATCCTCCATAGATGTGACTTATGGGTATTGAGTTTTCAAAGAAATAACAGAATTTTCAAATGCGTTCTATCATAAGAAATTTGATAAGACAGATTCTCAGATTCAGCTTTATTCGATGCTGTACTGGAGCATGAATCTTCATCTCCCATCGTTGAATGTATTAACATCCAAAAAGCAGATGTGTCGGCATGCAACATACCAATTCATTGCTAAACTACAAATGAAAACTATACTTTTAAATAATTTTGATTCTCACTGATGCAATGGGAAATTTCATCAGAGAAATTAGTTGTGTGAAACTAGGATCTTAGAAAGTCGAAACCAAATTGAATGAATAAGAAAAACATGGAAGAGTATGTGAATGAATTTACTTAAAACTTCTAATTTCTCCAAGAATTTTGAATTGCCTACTCCACATTTCGCCTCTAAAGATGTTGCTAGCGATGTAATTGTGTGTATATATATATATATAATATATAATAGCATCCTTGGGAGGGTGTTGAATTCACATCCCATGGATTGCGAGTTCGAACCTCACCGCTGGAAGACCTTCGTGTGTGGTGTTGGCTGGCGCAAAAATATGTCATGGTCACAAAATCGAGAGTAATATCATTGGGAGTACTATTTCAGAGATGATCATTCTCTGATCTAGGTCTAAAGTACGATCTGTGAATGAATGAATGAAAAGGATGTAAAAAGTGTTGAGACGCGTGGTTAGCTAACTCGTACTCTTAACCCTAGATGGCTCTACTGAAAAACAAGAGACACAAAACATTTGGATTAAATTGCAATACTTCTTTAATCATCGGCCTTGTCAATGACAAGTGCCATTAGAAACAACAACAACATATACAGCAGAATCAGTTTTTTTTTGTGTGTGCTATAGATAAAGACCGTATGAAAATCGGTCAAAAATATTACGAAACTTTATAATCAACTATTATGAATAATTTTTTACAATATAATAAAGGCAATTATTTCCATGTGGTGACAGGAAACCACATAAAAATGCCTATGTAGAAGATTTAAGAAATAATGAAAAAGTTATTTCCAAATAAAATAAGTAAATTACACATGGGAACATTTAAAACCTTTAATTTCTCATTTTTACTATGAAAAAAATTTCAAAATGCACATAAATCAATACTACACATCATAAGCCAAGCCTCTTATTTTCTTGTGATGAATTGCTCTCATCTCACACACATAAAGGCTAAAAAAAAATTCTAATAATAATTTTGATTTTTAAAAAAACCAATATGTCTAAGAAAAGGAAATAACCGTAGGTGAGGTCTTTCCACCAATAAACCAACAATGACGAAGAAGTCCCGAAATACGGTCATCCTTCTGCGTCTCAACCCTTAATGAGATAGAAGAGTTGAAACACGGTCGTTTCAGAGCTCTAAAACGAACAGAATATATGAACACTGGTAGTAAACATTGCAAGAGTATTTTCATGCCAACACCATTGGAGTTCATTTATCACATGAAATAAAATCGCATAAAGACGAAGGTACTAAAATAAATTTGTCTGTATAGAGCACCGCGTGAAGAGAACTAATTTAAAATGTAATTGCATCCGTTTGCAAGACAAATTGCTGCAAAATTTGCTTTCCTCCAGGCTTCTTTAAAGAAAAGGCGTCCTTGGCGAAGCTCCGAGCATTGATTCAAGGATCATTCTCAAGGTGCTATTTGAAATGGATTAAAATAAACTAACAACAAAAATATTCAAAACTTTTTTCAAAATTCAAAATGTATGTCGAAAAAAGTTATTCGTTAAGAATAAATTTAAATCAATATTTTTTTATGAAGTTTATTTAATGTCTTTTTATGAAGTTTATTTAATGTCTTTTTATGAAGTTTATTTAATATCTTTTTATGAAGTTTATTTAATGTCTTTTTATGAACATTATTTACTGACCCAAACGATGTAAAACTTCATTAATTTAGCTATTTACTTGTTTAAAATACCTTTTACAAATAGATGTATATTTCTCAAAATATGTGTAAGCTTATAAATTAGCTACTTCTCAGTAGAATTGATATCTTGTATATTCTTAAACTATGTATGAATATTACATACATGATTTAAAATAATTTATAAATAAACGGAAGAGTTTAGGAATTTAGATTTTTAGATCAAGATCTGTATTGTTTACTTTTTCAACATAAGCTTCTTTGACAATGTGCAGATTGTCTCTGTCTTCAGCAGGTATGAGGAAAGCTTTAGCTGCGCTGCATCTCCTTCCATCTCTTATAGTACCTTGAATTTTTGCAAAACCTGCAATATAATTGCAATTAAAACGAATTATTAATAGAAAGACATTTCTATTCATTATGTACATGCATACACATTCTGATTCGATTAATTTTTATGAAATTAAAATTTTAATAAAAATTTATCATTAATTAATTTCAATAAGTTTCTCTTTTCTTCAAAAAATAGAATTCATTTGAAGCTACAGCATGACAATTTATACTTACAGCATACCATTTTAAAATATAATTTTGGATTTCCTTTCCATGATTGTCAATATTAAGTGAAATTATTCGAATTTTCCCTTTGTTGATTATAGGTTACAGAACGGATTATCATCTTTTTCCAAATTTAATTTGTAGGACCAGAATGAAAACAATCCTGGTAATGACATTTGTTAAGATGTTATTGTTATTTGTCCCCTATTTTTATTTTTAAGACAAAGAATAAAGTGTGAGGTATATATGTTCCCCAGAGTTTTTCGATAGTTGCCATTTTTATAAATTTGATGCATATTTTGAAACGAGTGTCTCTGATAGAATGAAGTAATATCTTCAAGTGCATTCCATTCAAATTACAAGTTCGAATATCTAATGACTTTAGTAAAGAATCCGCGTTTCTTTTTCAGAAACATCGATTGTCATAGATCCAGCAAATAGGCGCAAAAGCCGTATTTGGCCAAGAAAATGTAAAAACATGAAAGTAGAAATAAAACACAGTAGTAGATGGTAAGAAATAGAATCATTAAAATACAAAAGCAAATAAAAAATAAAACATACATAATATAATAACACAATACAGAAAGATCAAAATTTTGAAATTTCAGTGCAGAGACGGAAATAGTGATTTGAGAAGCATACTAATGAATTATATGAAAGATAAAACTAATAAAACTAATGATAAAACTAATAATAGAGAGATAAAACTAATGTTGACTGTCTAAATGAAAGTAAAGAAGTTAATAAACTTTAAAATGATACAAATATTTTGGGGGTTATTTCTCAAACAGAATGCCCTGCAAGGTTAATTCGGAGGTTTCAGAAAAGTGCTTGCGTTGTGGATTAAATGTAAGACATTCAATAAAAATATCATTTACAATAAAATCCGCATGATATGTTGAATACTGAAACCGCCCATTTAAAAATGAGATGCCGATGAGTATAGCACGTATGACCTGTACGGAGACCTATATGAATTTTACGTCAATCTCGCTTGTAGAGAGAACAAGACACAGATCAATGGTAGAATTAATGGAATGGAATTTATTCAGTATAGTTCATCACAGTCATTTGCCATAAGTTTTAAATTTGAAAGGATTTTAAAATCACATTGTATATATAAAAACTTTCGAACTGATAGTGGTTTTAGTTTCTAAGGAACATGATAGGAGGAGATCTGAAAATTTTCTAAAATCATTTCATGAAAAGGACTTAATTTTATTTCTATAAGGAATGTACCAAATATATTGAGAAAGAGAATTAACTTTCTTTATTATTGTAAGTAAATATATCTGAAATTACAGCATTTTTTAAAAAAAATAAGTTTAAATATGATGATATAACTCACATTTCATTAAGATTTCTCACAATATGATTAGAAAGATTTTATTAACCGAATGAAAAAAACCAGCTATATCTACTGAAATTCTATAAAATATCGAGAAAAATGTTTATTCTAGATTTAGAATTTCTCGCTGAGACTTGAACTTTTAAAGAACTATAAGTGATAAAAAGTAATGAAGAGAGGTAATTAATTTTTATTATACACTTAAGTGACAAAGGTCATGGGATAGTAATATGCAAATATACAGATGGCAGTAGTATGGCAGCGAAAAAGTATGAATGCGCAGTTCGTTTTCCAGAGCTTTCATTTGTGTTCAAGTTATTCATGTGAACAGGTGTTTCGTGATTTAGGGCGGCACCACGAGAATTAACAGACTTTGAACGTGGAATGTAAGTTGGAGCTAGACGCATGGGTCATTCCATTGCGGATATCGTTAGTGAATTCAACATTCCGAGATCCACAGTATCAAGAGTGTGCCGAGAGTATGAAATTTCAGGCATCACATCCCATCATGGACAGCGCAGTGGGCGACTACCTGCACTTAACGACCGAGACCGCCGACGTCTGTGTAGAATGGTCAATGTTAATAGACACGCAACACTTCGTCAAATAACTACAGGAATCAATGTGGGACGTATGAGGGACGTGTCCGATAGGACTGTGTGGCGAAATTTGTCTTCCTTGAGCTATGACAGCAGAAGACCGACTCGAGTGCCTTTACTGACAGCACGACATCGCTTGCAGCGACTCTCCTGGGCTCGTGAGCATATCGACTAGTCCCTAGACCAGTGGAAAACCATGGCGTGGTAAGATGAGTCACGATTTCAGTTGTTACGAGCTGATGGTAGAGTTCGAATGTGGCGCAGACCCCACGAAGCCATGGACCCAAACTGTCAGCAAGGCACTGTTCAAGCTGGTGGTGGCTGCATAATGGTGTGGGCTGTTTTTACATGGCATGGACTCGGTCCTCTGGAGCAACTGAACCGATCATTGACTGGAAATGGTTATGTTCAGCTGCTTGCAGATCACTTGCAGCCATTCATGGACTTCACGTACCCACACAACGATGGGATTTTTATGGATAACAATGCACCATGTCACCGGGCCAGAACTGTTCGCGATTGGTTTGAAGAACATTCCGGACAATTCCAGCGCATGATTTGGCCACCTAGATCGCCCGATATGAATCCCATCGAGCAGTTATGGGACATCATCGAAAGGTCCGTTCGTGCCCAAACTCCTGCACCATCCACACTTTCACAATTATGGACGTCTATACAGACAGCATGGCTCAATATTCCTGCAGAGGACTTCCAACGACTTGTGGACTCCATGACACGTCGAGTTGTTGCACTTCGCCGGGCAAAATGAGGACCGACACGATATTAACAGTCATCCCATGACTTTTGTCACATCAGTGTATATAATCATCTCTTTTAACATAATAGAGACTGTGAACGTGTCATTAGCTTTCGATACATTTCACAGAAATATTCATTTATCCAATTTTTATACACAAAATAGCAAAAATTTAACAGAGCGATGTATTTTTACAATATATGCAACAGGTTAATAACTTCGTCGTATTTCAGCAGTTTGAAATATTCAAATTGAAATCGTGAACAGATGCTGATTTCATCAAATTCCCTCTCTCTTGCAGTCAATAAACAATCGAAGATCGAATCATAAAGATTTTTGCATGTAAGATGTAGTTTGAATCTTTCATCTGGATCAGTTCTATGTAACAAACAAAATCCAAATCGATCTGAGGAGCAGTCACCATGAATGTATTGAACAATCTCAGAATTATTCAATACTTTGAAATACACAACTTTCTTCGAATCATCTAGAGACTGGCGTAAACAACATGTTGCACAATATCGATAAACGAATTGAATAAAGCAGGATGAATGTACAAATATTCCTGCGTAGAGCAAGCATCGCAAATTACATATCCGTATTTCTCCATGGTTGCAGCTGTACTGAACATTCGAGACAGTTTAAGTCTGTATATAATCATGTTGCAAGCTGTACTCCAATAGGAGGGTGTAGTATCCTCCACCACCCCTGATTTTCATCTTAGAAAAATTTTCTCTTTTCAAACTTTGGAACATATTTTCTGCAGATACATTAGAACTATTCTCTTAAAGACATGGTTAATCACTCCTTGGTGTAATTGCGTCAAATCCAAAGATTCGCATTGAGTAATTTTGTCAATGTGCTGGGAAAGCAATGAGGCGGGAATGGATTTGTGTTTCAAGAGCATATCCTAATTCAATATATCGCTTAAGAGTCGGATAGTATTTTCGCTGAGATCTTGATACCTAGATACTAAAGTCATATCCAAAAGCCGATTATGATCAATGATAAATCCCTTGCTCAAAACTTGGGCGGGGAAACTTGGAATTGGGAAATTCGCTTCCAATCTAAATCTGTCTGAAATTCGTTCATAAAGTTTGGAGATAGAGACTGAAATTCTGAAATTAGTGCCAGATTTATGGGATCTCCTCTTGCCAAACATCGTCTGATGAAAGATTCTGACATTTTCTGGTATCCGCATAGCTTTTCAAAGTCAAGTCTACTTCTAAACTCCTCCATAAACTCTTCAGAAAGCTTTTGATGTTGAGATATAAATGAAAAATCCAAACGATCTTGAAGCGATCTCATAATCTCCTCTGTGAGAGGAGTGTTTTTTGAAAACTCAACGCAATCGAAATTTTGGCTCCTCATGTTCTTAATAGTTTTATGTCTAATAACACACTAAGAGTACTATCGTTTCAAGTTTCTTTTACAGCACAGAATTTGATTTTTTTTATTATGTTTTGACGTCATTGAATTTCAAGCAAGACTTTCCGATAGATTTTTTAAACTTTTCATCATTTCTTGTTCATTTCTTAACAGATCTTATCCATTTTGTAACATAAAATTCATAGGCTTGCATTCTTGCGAATAATGTGATAAATGACACAGGGATGTAACTTTAGTTTTTGCTGTACGAAACGTTTCACGATGATTTCGTTTCTCTGTTTATCTTGAAGACTTAGAGAATGTAGTGATAGCTGTCTAGAAATTTTATATAGAAAATATAAGCAGAAATGTCCACAAGTAAACGTATCAACATCTTGGAAACATATTCTGTTGAAAAGTATACTCTTATCGTTTTGTTTTAAGAATGAAACAATATCTTTTTTAATAGGTGGAAGCCCATAACTATTGAAATAATAGACTGTTCCATCTCGGAAATATGCGCAAACCCAATGACTGCCTGATTGAGCCTTATCGTCTAAGTTAATAACAAATGAAACAAAATCGCCTTTTACTAGGGATAGCGAATCGCAAGCCTAAACACCTCCGAATTTTCATTTTATCATAGAATCACTACATGCGAGATAACAAATCGTTATCGTATCCATTTTTAATAATCGATAAAAATGCTACGTGATCAATCAATAACAGTCATCCCATGACTTTTGTCACTTCAGTGTAAAGTATTTTTGTTGCGAAAATATATTTTAATATTTTTGTGTGTGTGTGAAAATGAAAAGCAAAATCGTTTCAACAACATGTTATTTATCTTTAAAGGAGTAGGTAAAAGGCATAGATAAGGAATCTAAGTAATTTTTTTGCATTGATGGACATTTACAAAAAATTATGTATTAGATGCTATCTAGATTTAGATGGTACATCTGGATTCATAGACATAGATGTTCCATCAGAAGTCACATTCTGAGAATATTCTACACAAGAGAATTTTACTCTTTATTAATGTTCCAGGATATTTTCAGTAATAGAAATTCTTAATATTATTTTCAACAACTCCTTTTACCTCAGTTGAACGGAATTCCTTTGAGAGGAATCTGATTGCATTCTAATTATTTTTTAAAAAGCAACAAATTAAAGAGAAAGATAAAACACCGATTTATTTAAGTCAACACTTGTCTAAAGAGATTTTTTACAAAATGCATAATCTCCATATGCTTTTTTTTTTCAAGTAATGATGAGTAAAAGGGAACATGTGACATATGCCCTCATCCGTCTTTTCCCTAAAGATACTTAGTGTTTGGAGGCAGAAAAACTTGAGAGTTAGAAAGGAAATTTAAAAGTTGTATTACAATCTGTGTTGTTCAACAGTATGTATATGTGGCCAAATGGAATGTTTTTTTAAGAATTATGGAATGCACTTTAAAAAGATTCATCCAAAGTTAGAAAGCTTTTTACAGAACAATAAGATCTGTTAATTATCATCGACACTGTAGTACTTACGGGAAAGAGCATCTATTTATAAGATGAAGCGGTTCAAAAATTAAGGTGTTATCATTATTTTAAAGTTAAGTTTAATGACATATGTTTTTCTGTTCCTTGTCCAGATAGTAATATCACTAATTTTTGGGATGCCTGCGAAAGAATTTAAATGTTCCTTATTTTGGAAGTTAATTAAAAAAATTGCTTAGAGTTAATTTTAAACTTCGAATTAATGTCTTCGGAAGGCATCCATTCAATTACATTTCTGTAATTTCCTTTGCCAATCTAGTTCCTAATTTGTTCCAGGCGATATCTGAATGACTCGAAACCTACATAAATGAAATTCTTTGATTTAATCTTGACAAAGTTGACATTTTAGACTCATTCTACTGAATAATTTTTAGTTAGTTATAATTATGTCTCGTATTAAATCAATATTATAGCTAATTTGGGACATAACTGTAATTTTGAACCTTGGTCTGATAACGAAGACGATACCTGAGCTGGCGCCCTCTTTTACAAACTTCCATACCACACTAACGTGAAAATGTTTGTCTCCGAGGGATTCAAAGTGCACCAACCTCTTACACGGTGGTTCTTGTGAGGAATAGAGCCTCGAAAGTGAAACCCTCCAGGTAAACGCGGTCTTTTTCTAAGAGCAAATATGAGATGTAATGATAATCATGCAACAGAAACTTAAAGGAAGACTTTTAGATGCTTTGGTTGAGATAATAAAGGGATTTGGACAAAATTCTGAATGATCGTTTGATAGGAATTCTATTCTCAGATATTGAATGATTTTTATTTCGAAATTCAAATTCTTTGAGAAATATATCTTACAAACAGTCAACAATAAGTCATCCTGGTAAAGTGAAAATAAGGCTGATTTTACTATTTATATTTTCTTAAATAATTACGAAACTAATTTTTTATCTTTATTACATAAATAATTGCTATGGATATCCATTTCAAGTAGGCAAATTAATGTCTTCGGTTATTTGCTTCATGAAATTTTGGCATACTAATTGATTGGTTTATTCCCATAGAAATTCTTTTGAGGTCATTTTGAAAGCTGTATTAGAAATCAAGATAGAAAGTTTATTGCGTTCTGTATATTAAAATTTTATTTGCTGTAGCGTTGGAGAATAATTAGGTTTGAACGATGTAATTTTAAATTTGGGTCTTTATAGATGAGTGTAATATTAATTTCTTCATACTTTCTTTGATCCAGGTGCAAGACAGGTTCATTTATTTTCTCATAACTTTGATAGAAGTAAACTGTTATTTTGTAAGACATGTTCAAAAGTGAACTGTTATTATTTTTATTTAGGTGTCTGATCACGTTTTTGAAAGCTCATTTTAAAGTGACTCAGATTAATTGGAAAAATTTGGTTCTGAAGAAAAATCAATTTTCCTTAAGAATAACTTGAAAGAGAATAATTGTAAAAAGAAAGGAAAATATTATGCTATAAATATTGATGATACAAATTCCAAACTAATGGGAATTCTATAAACTTAAAAAATCCCAAAACACGTTGTAACAAACGTTTGAAACTGTAATATCTTTTAAACTAAATGTTTCGGGAAAAAAATTCTTTCACTAAATAAATCGTCTGACTAGTTTCCAACATTCCATATGTAGGCTACATGTTAGAAGGGCGAAGTAGTGAGGCGGAGTAATGCATTTTCCCTCATAACTTCCTAAATTATTGCAGTTTTTTAACTCGAAAGGTTTTAAAAGGCTCAGAAAAAAGACTAATAAATAATATTATTTTCCAAAAAAATCAGAAGTTTTCTAGATTTAATAATCGTATACTTTCTTAATGTTGCATGTAAAAACAATTCCGTTGAACATAACTTCCATAATTTATGCTAATTGCAAAAATTAGAGACAGTTGAAAATCTGTAACCCCTTTACTTCAAATCACATACTTTACTCGAAAACAGTCATTTAGTCAAAATAACTATTGCAAATTCATAAACAAAAAGTATGCAACACTTCTTCCTTTCGAGCCAAACATTGCATTAAAATAATCTACACTCACCAACATACGGTCTCGTTGAATCAGTGAATGAGACGAAGAGACCACAATTTCAAATCTTATAATAAGCAAAAAGAGTCAGGTAAAAATCATAAATATAATAATGAAGAAGAGTTTTAGGATAAATTATGTATTTCTCCTTTCCTTATCTAACGTATAAACGGTTGATTAGGAAATATTTTGTTTTTAAATATTGTGTATTTTACAGAGAAACAAAAAATTTATATTATTGAGAATTATATTGTGCAATAACCAAATCCAATATTGATTAATATTATACAGTAAACGCTCTTTATTCGCGGGGTATATGTTCCATAAATATGCCGCGAATACAGAAACCGTGAATACGGAATGGTAATTTATATGGGATTATAGGTGATACGTTCCTAGGTGGCAACATAAAAAACAAATATATAAAAAAATCAATTTGATTGAAGTTTTTGAACATTTTGATTAATTATCTTAAGGCTTAGGCAATGGTTTGAAGAATTTTGTAATTTTCTCTTGCTTGGCAGTTTTTAGAAGTTCCTTCAATTCAGACTGATACGCAGCAGTCGCACTAGCAATTTGCCTCTTAAAAATAAGACTTCGTTTCATAAGACGTTTATAAGAAAGTCGCAAAGCTCCTTTGCCAATCTTAAACCTTCACTAAGATTTTTCAAATTAAATGTCACGTTTTCAGTGCTTGTTGAAGCCTCTTCTTCAATGGGCAGTGAATTTAACATTTCCTCCAAGTCGGTTTCAGACAAATCTTCATCTTGAGATTCAAGCAATTCCTGGATGTCGATTCTATCTATTCGAACTCATCTCGTCCTATTCCATTCGCGATTTCGGCTATGTTTGCAGTCAAAGTTTGAACTTGCACGGATTCTTCGTCATTTTCTTCAGTCAAAGCAAGACACAGTTTTTTCCAGCAGGAATTCTATGTGTGTGGCTTCAGTTCTTCCCATGATTCTTTTATGTTTACTATGCATTTTGCTATATCAAATTTCTTCCAGCATTCCATAACATTCATATAAGGATTACATTCCTTATTATCCAATATGATTTTGAAGGTTAGTCTAACGTAATAGAGCTTAAGGGCCTGGATTAGTTCTTGGTCCATAGGTTGAAGCAAAGCCGTCGTGTTGAGAGGTAAAAATGTCACTTTTATATTCGGATGCATAGTTTCAAGTTCGCTAGGATGGCCTGGTGCATTGTCCAAAACTGGAAGTGCTTTAAAGTCTAAATTCTGTTGTTTTTTTTTAAATAAGTTTCAACTTCAGAAACAAAACAGTTCCGGAACCAGTCACAAAAATAGCGCTTTTAACCGCCGCTTTCTTATTAGCAAGCCAAAACACTGGTAGGTTGAATAAAGAAACCACGAATAAAGAAATGTTTAGCCGCGAATACAGGAATTGGGTGGCATTTTTTAAATCCGCGAATAGTGAAAACGCGAATGAAGGAAGCGCGAATAATCAGCTGTTACTGTAATAAATTATTACTGTGATATTGATATTGACTGTGATTACAATAATTATTGATATTTTACACTGTTTCAAAATTATTAAAAATATCGTAATACTGCGAAACTCTCACCACTTTCTTTAATTTTTATTGATCAAATTTCTGAGGAAATGCTTTGTTCTTCAAAGTGACCCTTTCACTTCTGGAGAACAGGGAAAATATCGAAACTCTTAAAGAAATTCTAGCAGGCATTTGTAAAATGTTACAACCAGTTCCATTTCCTTACAAGAAATTTCTTTAATTGTTCTCATTTCAGCAAATTTTGCTTAGCTGAGAAAGTTGCACCCATTATTTTGTAGAAAGTTCGAAGATTTCATTTAAAAAAATAATAATTAAGTATTCTATTAGTCCGAAGTTTCCTATCTTCAAGAATTGGTATAAGCTATTAGGGAATTAAAAACAAAATAATATATAAAGCATTATATGCATGCCTGTTTGTTTTTCTCCATTAATGTCTCCATATTCGTAGCCGAGTTCTTGAGCTGCTGCTGCAAAAGCTTCTTTCAAGGTATTAGTTTCTGGTGGAGTGCCAACAGTTAAGAAGCCTCCGGTTGAATGATAACCTGTAAGAAAGAAATCGTTAACATGAAATTTTAAATTTAAATTATAACTTAAGTGTATTATTCTTTTTCTTTCAATGAAGGATTTAAAACATTTGATGGTATTAAATACCCTACAGAATGAATAAAAGTCTTTAAACTAGTTTAAAAGGAAGAAAAACAAGGCATACAATAAAAATTTATGTCGACGTTGGGCGATAAATGCAAATGACTAGTTACAAGAAGTTAGTTAATAATGAATTAAATAAAAGAAAAGGACTCTGTAGAAATGTTATTACAGATTAGATGTAATAAAAAGTTTATCTGCAAGAATAACTTAGCTATATTATCACGCTCTGTATATTGATTATAAATGATATAAAAATTAAAATATATAGTCCGGGTGACAAATACAAGATGAAATATATCGCAGATTCTACCACTTATTTTTAGAGCATTTAAAATGAGTTTTCCATGCTATTGCTGCCAATTCTCCCCAATACTATAACAAATCTACTATTAAATGATGTTATTCATGTCAGTGTCTTTTTGTAAGATTCATAATTTCCAAATCTTTTTATACTTCAGACCTTTCATTAGATTGATTTAATTTAAAGATAATTTAAAAGCAATGTAATTGCATTTGATTTGATGATGGGTATATTAAGTATGTGAAAGCAACAATTCTTTTCTTTATCAGGATAGTTATGGGACTTTCAGAATAAAAGTCATTTGAAAGGCTACAGAGCAAATGGCTCACTGATTTATGAAACATGATTATGTAAGAGCAAACAAATTATTTGATTTAACATAAAAGCAAATCAACAATGACATATATGTCTTTTAGTTAGCTTTCAGTATAGATAAATGTTTACTAATGCTCCATATCGCTGGTATTTCTAAAATATTTTCAAAATGATGATTTCAGTGAGAGAAATGGAAAAAAAGGATACAAAGGATTAAAAATTATAATTTGTTAAATTATATAACAAAATTAAGCATATGAATAACCACAAATAAATATTAAGTTATAAACAATTTAAAAAAATTAATAATTGCTTTCAAAAACGTCTAAGCATGCATTATTCTTAACTTCTTTTCAACTTATTTCTTAGCAAAATTAGGGCCACGATTATTTGGTGGAAAGGTCTCGGAAACGGAGAGTTTCAGGCTCAAGACTCGATTCCACCGAAGAACCATCGTGTAAACGGGTGTGTTGCTTACTAGAATCCGTAGGGACCAAATGCCCTCTCACTAGTATGGAGTGGAAGAATGCAGAGGGGTGTACCATCTCAGTTGCGGTCCATCTGAAAGTTGGTTCAAAATAGCAACAATATTGTTTTAAAACGGGACGTTATTGTAACTAAATTAAATAAAAACCTTATCAAGATTAATAAGATTTTTTCCTTTAAATTCTAGGTAAAACTGAGAGTTAGATTTTTAAGCTCGAATTATAAGTTTGGCATCAAGAAAGACATTGAAAGCGGGATGAAAAAAAAGGGCTTGGCAAAAAAGCGGAATTTAAATTTATACGTTATAAATAATTTTAAAGGGCAGATTTTTAAATAATTTAATAACATGCGTTTTTTTAATAATTTACTTTCGTGCTTCTATTATTTCAAGAACCACTTTAGTCTTAAAAATAAATAAAACTATGTGGGAAAAACAATAATATATGAAATTGGTTTTAATCAAAAACAGCCGCACTTTAGTATTTTAAAATTTAAGTTAATAAAAACTTTTCTTTGAATTTTAAATTTGTCAAACATACATTAAAAAGTTGATTATTGCTAAATTCATTTTAAATAAAATAACCTAAGTTTTGAATGGAAAAAGGTAATCAAGTTTTTTAAATAATCATGAATAACAGTTATACAAATTAGTTTTTAGTAGAAACTATTCCAAAAATCGGGACTGAGATTTCATAAATGCTATCGCATTTATGAAATCTCAGTCCCGATAATAATTTCTAAACGAACAAATATTTCGAAATTTTAAATTTTTATATTTTGTTATCATTAACACCTTTTATTACAAGTAACATCATTAGCATATTATTGTCATCAACATCAATAGCATATTATTATCATTAACGTCATTAGCATAAAGAATAAAAATGCTCATAAATGCAATGAAGTGCAATTTGATAAAATAAAAGTTTATACTGTTTTCTATAAACCAGCACATTTCAACAAATGTATTTTTAAATATGCTGCTTTTTAAAAATAACTCTTAGAAATGTTTTGTGGTTTGATTAAATTTTTTAAAAAAACATTCCCACTCCTGTACAAAAGAGAAAAAAAAGAAACAGAAATAAAAATATGTAGTTTGGGTTAAAATTTAGAATATACATATTAGAGGATTTTTCAAATTATCATTTGCAATTCTTTCATCTTTTCAACTTTTATTTCTTATTTTCAAAGTTCTTATAATTCATTTCTTTTTCAATACTCTTATAATTCTCAGTTTTAACAGCAGCGGCGCCAATTCGGGAATCGATTCGAAAATGCATGGCCTTTCTCATGCGTTTGTAGCAATGATGGAGATTCTTATAATGAGTATGATTGCAGAAACATCAAAAACGAGGCCTCTTGGCATTTAGTTTAAGTATTTCTTTACAAAAAAATTCCTAAAACCTTTTCCCTACCGCTATTAACTATCATCTTCTAAATCTTCATACGTACATTGAATATACATATTTCTGTACGTGACTTAGACTTGTTTTTCTTTCCTTACTTCCTTTAAAAGCTTTCAAATGATATTCATTAGAAATTACGGATACCTTTCCGAAATGGCTTTCACTATGCGTAATTTTACATCTTGCTTACTTTCGATATTAAAGTAATTACAGAAATAATAACTAATAGATAAATTGTGAAAGCTTGGATTGCATCTGTTGAACATTTTTAAGTTTCAGTTTTATTTTCACAAATCAGACGAAGAAAATAATTTTGAGTATCATCAATCGGTACCTACCATTGTTTGCAATTTCAGGGTCAGTATTATTTTCTGATTTCAAAAAATATGGATAAACGTCTTTCCATGACCATCCTGTTGCTCCAGTTTCAGCCCATTGGTCGTAATCTCTCTTATTGCCTCTCACGTACAACATACAGTTGATAAGGCTGGAGCCTCCAATACCCTTCCCTCTGGGAACTGGAAATTGCTGAAAACATATACAGAAATAATATGTTAGTACGATATTCAAATTTTGTTTTCGATAATTGGGAATTTCTGAAAGAATACACAGAAAGAATATGTTATGATGATATTGAAATTTTGATATTGGGATTAGCTGAAAACACTTAAAGAAATAATAGATTATCATGACATTCAAATTTTGATTGTGATCTTAAGCCCCTATTTTTCTGAAAAGAATTCATTAAAAAATGTCAAAAAAACTTTACAGAAAATTTCTTCAGTTTGCTGATAGGATTCGATTTCGCAATCGGCTCTGAAATATTTTGACGCCCTTCCTAGGCAAACTCTACTGCTGACAAGAAAGTGGCGTCAGCTAAACTGATTTGAATTTTTAATGTCTTCATGTTTATTTTCTGATATCATTGTATAATTTGAAGACACTCCTAACATTTCTGTAGCTTTTAATTCTCAATTGTACAGAGGATACACCTTTAAGCGACAAAATTTAGGTAATATGTCATTTTTAATACGGTTCTACACCATTGAGTCTGTAGCAATTTTTATTCATTTGGAGAAAATTAAATAAAAAATTATTAAAGAATTTTATTTAAACATTTAATTATTATCTGTAGTTAATTGCATTTAGAATACATACGCTTACTAATTTAGATATAAAATATCGCGATACTATTCTTATTAATTTATGTTATCTGATATTTTTGAAATAGGAATACCAGACTTGAACAGCAATAAAACTTGTGAAGAAAAAGAAGGGAAAAGAAAGAGAGAGGGAATTGCGTTATTACAGGCACCTTTGATTCTAGCAGTAAACAAAAATTTTACTATGGCACCAGAACTCGAGAACTGATCTAAATGATCATTACGATTCAAAATTAACCTATTTCATTGAATAAACAAAAAACTTTAGATGTTAAGCGTTTATGCTGTTAACTTAAAAGATAATAAATACTTTGGTCATTAGCTGTTTGCCATACAAATAGGGACAATTTAGTAGTCCGGCCAGTAAATTGAATAAAGGGCATTTTACCATAACAAATGAAAATAATATTTTAAAATCTCCTTGTACAGTTAAATTATAGTATACTATCTTATTAGCTATAAATGAAAAGTAGTGAAAGTAACTGGCGAATAAAATTAACGGGATCAATTCGGTGTTAAAGCTGAGGGTTGAATTAGAGTTTTGTTTTGTGATAATTCTCGAAATAGTGGCAGGGGAAAACATGCAATCTTTTAACACTTAGGTTATGAGCTTTCATATGAAGTCAAAATTTGAGAAACTAGACCTGAGTTAGAGGGTAGGTGACTGTTTAATTTAATTAGGTTGATTTCCTTATTTTTTTTAGCATAGAGATTTTGAGTTCAATAATATCGTTTATTTGTCATATTTATATCTTGGGAACTTTCGAAATTATTTAGTGATCTATTGTTTTGCTCTTTTCGTCACTTGTTATTCTCCTTCCTACATTTCCTCTGTTACTTTTTATTCATCATTTTCTTTCCTTCATCTATTCTTTAAAGAAAAGGTAAAAAGAGAAAATTATGAGAACCAGATCAAAGAGGAGGCCATGAATAATTAAATTTATCTTTGCCTTATCACTATAATGTATGTCGGAAAACGTTTTTTGACCCCTAAATTTCTCATTCCACAAGATTATCGCCTTCACCGCTTGAGTGGAAAATTACCACAGCTGGAAGAAAAACTGTAACCAGCACTCTGGTATTAGTAACTGCGATTTAATTTTGAGGGATGTGCAATACATAATTTGAATTATAGGACAAGTCTGTAACCATATTCTTTTGAAAGTTTTTTGCTGTTCCTTAAAGTTAGTTTTAATGCCTAAATTTTTATTGCGTGTCATTTTGCTGATATGTAAAGAACATTTGTTTTCTAGCTCAGAAGATGGCGAATAATGATGAGCACCAACAAAGCACCATTTTTCCTTACTTAATTCGAGGAATATTGTTGTAGAAATTCATCAAAAACTGTTGGAAAGTTTAACGTAAACATACCTCTTGGATAAAAATTTGTGAGAATTTATTTTGACTTGTAGAAATGATTATTTCGGTACATTACCCTCCCCCCCAAATGATAGTGTTTGGAGGTAACGCGGAAGTCTTCTTAAAAACTGTAAAGAATAATCTAAAATTGTCCACTAAAAATGCATTTTAGGAACTTTATCAAATGTTTTCCCTAATTACTTATAAATCAAGATGCGTGGCTGAAAAACTGGTAGTATTTGATTGAACCACCGTATTATATATAACACCTTGTAAAAAGAAAAAACACCTTTTTGGGGATTTTTTTAAATTTCAATTTTTTTACTATATCATTAGTTTATTAGTTATCATTTACATATAAAGTTTTTATCGAGAAAATGTTAATTTATTCTTAATGTAATTAGATATATGTTAATTAACCAACATTTTCCGAAACTGCTATAATTTGAAGACACACTAAAGTACAAAACTTCAGAGATCCTGTATGTCAGGAAATGAATAATAACTCGACATCAATATTCTTTTTCCAAAGTTTTTACAAACATGGAATCAAGCAAATGTATTAAGAACATGAAAAGAAAGAGTAGTTTAGAGTAAATTAAGAGTCGTTTCATATGATCACCAATTACCCTATTTTGATACCCAGCTCCGGCTCTCTTTTGTGGTGTTGATTGGAACTGCCAATCATTTTCTGATAATTGGCCAAGAAAAGCACCTATTGGTAGCTCTGTTACAAGATTCGTTTTTCCACCAGCTTCCAGTAAAAGGACCTTGACGCAGGGGTCTTCAGACAGACGAGAAGCAACAACGGAACCAGCAGTACCAGCACCAACTGAAGAAAAAATTAAGATTTTGATATATTTTAATTTTGTGAAATTCTAGATGCATTTTAGATTTTTATGAACCAGCTGAACCAGCGCCAAAAATAAATAAATAAATATAAATTTTAATGTATTTTAGTTCCTTTTGTGAATGAATTTCTTGATGGATTTTTATTTCTTATGAACCAGCAACATTTAAAGAGATAATAAATTTTTTACATATTTTTTGATCGATTTTAATTTATTTTGGGAATTTCTGGATGCATTTTCATTTATTATAAACCAACACTTACTGAAGAAGAAATAAAGATTTTGATACGTTTTAATTTCTTCTATGAATTTCTAGATGCTTTATTATGTTATATATACAGCACAGAATTTTACGATAGTTGCAAATGTATTATAACTGTCAAAAAATTTACTGGATACATCAATGAATTTCTGGACACCCTCAATGAGTACCGAAAGGCTTTTGAAATAAATAATTGCCTGGCTTTGAACACAATAACTCGAACCTATAAGGAGGGAAGTGGTAATTTATTATATGTTTTTGCATAAAAATAGTGAATTTTTTAAATCAAATTTATCTGTACGTTTATTTGTGAGCCCACTAATTCTAAACCCAAACAATTAGAGGAACAAAGTTTAACATGTGATTTTACACAATAAGTATGTATCTGACATCGATTATGTGAATGATTTAACTATTTGTCATTATGCTCATGAGTTTAAATGTGTATATTTTTGTATAAAATATGTAAAAAATTGTGTATATTTTTGTATAAAATATGTAAAAAATTGTGTATATTTTTGTATAAAATATGTAAAAAATTGTGCATATTTTTGTATAAAATATGTAAAAAATTGTGTACATTTTTATAAAACTGAATAATTTTTACTTCAGTAATAATTGGCTCTTTTCTTAAATTACATTTGATCACTTTATATTTATGTATTTTAATAATATTTTTGAAACTTTAGTGAATACATAATGTTTGCGGACACAAACTGAAATTGTGTACTTCTATTTTCTATTTTATTTTACAATAATGTATGTAGTGTTTTTAGAATTTCAGAAAACATTTCATATGCTGAAGGTATAAGGTATAAAAGATCTTGCATTGATTTTATTCTTTTGTAATGGATTTTTGCAATTAATATTTGAGCTCATATAAAAATAAATTACTTCTGAACTTTAAAGTAAGCATTATATTTGCTCTCTTAAATTCTAAATTTTATGTTATTACTATCAAATCAATTCCAGCTGTAGTTCAGCTTCGTATGATTACCAAAATTTGGAAATTTTTTTGACACAAAAGTCATACGTATAGTTACTAATATAAGTATTTTTTTAGATGCAAAATGGGCTTTTTGCTCTCAAATCATTAATATTTTAATTTAAAAGTTGTTGAAAACCAAATCTTTTCTATTGCTGCTGATTTTTCTAATGAATAAGCTATAATGTTTTTGTATTATCTGTTAATATCTGATGTATCTTATACTTGTTTAAAATCTGTAACATAAAAATTGTAGTAGAATTCTGGCGCAAATGCAAAGAAATTCATGCGCTACTTATATACTAATTTTATGCTTTATACTTATTCATACTTATTTTTGTAAATCAATACCAATCTTAGTCATATTATATCTTCTATGTCCTCGTGGGAAACACCGAAAATGTCACTTTCCCATTAGGTCTTTAAAAAAGACCATTCATTATTTAGAAATAAACCATATGCGGGTTTGAATACGAATCATTAAAAAAATCAGTTTAAAAAAATGTCAGAATGTTTTTTTTTTCTTGTTTTTTTTCAGTTTCACTGATAATTTATTTCTATAATCTTTATAAACTTTATCTCTTTATTTACCGATGCTAATTTAAAGTACCATCAAATTCAAAATTGAATAAAATATATTGTGATTTTGGAATATCATCTGTACATATAAATGCTAAATCTATGTAGTGTTTTTAACCCATACTAGATGTCACTAGGGGATCTATGAAGATGTATTCTCTCAAGGTAGCAATTTTAGGCGTCTTGTCTTTGTTTAGAAAAGAAGGGGGGGGGGGTTACCTTCTTTGTGCTTGAACACTGGTAACAGCTTGAGATATGTAGGCAATCGGCGCTGCAGAGATCTAGTGATATTGTACAATTAAATTTCCCTCCGCCATAAATTTGCGAAAGTCAACCTATTTTAACAGATGTGGGGTATCAACAAATTACAAGAGCTAGCTAAATGTTTCCGTGTACATATAAGATATTGCTTTATAATAGTTTACACAAGAAGAAGTTAGTTTACAAATCAGAGACCGACTCGTCAATGATTCAGTACCTTCGAGGTATAATTTGCTATTCATATATAGAATGCATATGCTGTTCTCTGCTGATCTATATGACCAGAAATAAAATTTAAACCTTCGTAAAAACATATGATATTTTTATAAAATTTCTTGACATCTTTGACAAATAATATAAATATGTATTCCTAGAAGGATTTAGGTTTATTCCTATTTCGAAGAAATAATTTCGAATTTATAGCCAAAATTATCATTCTGGTCAACATGACCAACTGCAGAAAAATCGTTTCTTTTTTTAACCCCACATGTTCACTTTTGTTTTGAATTATTAAAAAAAGAATAACAATAGTTTCTATAATTTATCCCTTTTTGTTAAATCTATCTCTTTGGTTGGCATATGTGTTTGGTACCATCGGGATTTACTAAGAACCTTTATTATATGTCTAACGTACAAGGTGCAATCTATATGTCAAAAAATGACATCAAAAACTATTCTGTTATGCTGCGCTTGATCGAAACATATTTGCAAATCTCATGTAAAACATTATTGTTCAAATTTTAAATAAATGTACCAATTTCGAATACATTTTTGTTATTTTTATAGATGCTTCATATTATTAGGTCTATATAGTATTATTGTTTAAATAATTTCTTAAATAGCACCTGTCGATTACAATTAGAATGATTAGTTTTCTGAGTCAGGTCATATTGTCCCACATGCTACATATGTGAAGTAAATAAGAACAGAAAAGAAGGGTTAAACACATGTAAATTAACAAAAGGGCATCTAGTAAAAAAGTTTATTAAAAATATTTAATATTAATATATTGCTTAAAACCAAATATTGGAATAACTCAATGCAAAAAGGGACAATAAATGCCTTATAGCCTTCTATATGTAATTTCAATGGTTTATTAATCTGAAATATTAAAACAGAGCGAGAAGACTTATTTTAAATTTCATAAATCCTTAACATTAAAAAAACTATAAGAAAGATAAATGTTTCTTCAAATGCTTTCAAGACAAAATTTATTTCTTTTTTAATCAAATATAAAAATAAATAAATATTTTACGCTCAAATATAAAAAGTTATAGTGTATTTTATGCCAACAAACAACTATAATTATTATATTGCAATTTGATTGCTATATTTAGAAACAAATGTGATTTTATTTTTTATTATTTTATTTCCAAATCTTTTTTTTTCATTTCCTCACCTACACATACTCTCTCTCTCTCTCTCTCACACACACACACAAACACACACACACGCACACACACAGCCCTACTGAGCT
>JAPMOQ010053493.1:362977-392632 GCA_026543055.1 Argiope trifasciata | reverse complement strand
GGAGGTCAGAGTAGGGGTGTTTTATTTCTGGCCACCTTGTATTAAAACCAAGTCTAATTTATTAACCTTTATCTGGCTCTGTTTGTTGTGGAGACGCAAATTTCAAATTTATATTTGGATAGCATATTTCCATTAAAGTCTCATCTGTATAAGTAATCTATTTTTTAAATGCGCATTCCTGTCACTGTTTAGTTATTATGATATTGCAAATGAAATTCCGAATCTGAAGTATTTATAAATGCAAAAAGTTTCTACTTAAATTTAGAATTGTTGTCATTCATTATGAAAATATTCCCTCTTGAAGGAAATTTCTGAATAAACTTTGCTAGTGATTTTTACTATTCGCATAACTAATTGTTTTTAATTCTATACAACAAAGTTTTTTTAATATAATTTTCAAAGATTTATTATTCTGAATAATTTTTCCCATCACAATAAATATTTAATTATTTTAGTTTTGAAACGATAAAACGTTTGTATAACAACTTTATTACAACGAAACAGTAAACTGAAAAATATTTTATTTTTTAATATTTTATTTTTATTTAAAAAGGGAAGGTAATGAATCTATCAACAATAAAAAAAAAGCTAATTTTTTTTTTCAAATAACGTTGTAATACAGAAGGACAATTTAATATCTGATTTAGAAATGATTAGTTTGAAACATGGGAAGGAGATTTAATTGAAGAACAAATTATTTAGTGTTTTCTATTGATACATTTAAATGATAAGAATCATTTTTTTACGCATGTTTTTTCTTAAAGTGAAAAAAAATGATCTCATTATTATTTTCATTTCCATTTAGTTCTTACAATTAACATAAAAAATGACTAGTAACATTTCGTTTTTTGCTTATATCAATGCCATTGTGGTAATGAAATCAATTCCACGACGCTTATTTTTGTCTGATAAAATTATGATAAAAATTCGCATTTACAAACTTTCCTACCTTTAATATCTTGTCACTGGTTAAATTGTGATAAAAAGTCTTTCAAACTTATTCACACCTTTTTTTTTATGTCAGAGATTAAAGCAGAGTTGGCAATGTTACTGCAAGGGGCATCAATAAAGTATGAATTGATCTCTATATCTTACAATAATAAATCCATTATTATATTAATTAGAATATGTTGTTGGTAATGTTTTAGGTCAATTAACTATCATTATTCATCCTAGTCTTTCTACATTACGTAAATGTGCCAAATGCAAATTTTTTTTAATTTTTAAAGCTTGAAAAGGGAAGGTAATGGATCTATAAATTTTTAAAAATAACACAAAGTCATTGGTGAGATGTATCCTCTTAATTATGTCGTATATGCATTTCATATATTATATTCTTTAAATTATTTTACAGATCTTAAATATTATCACATAAAATTTAAAAAAAGTGTCTCCTTTGTGAAACCAACGGAATTTTCACAGAATTATTCCTTATTTTAGATCAATTTGCTATAATTTTATATTTATATATGCAAAACTTATAAATATTTATACTAATGTTAAAATTAAAATTATCCTAAATATTAATGGTTTATTTCCTTTTTAATGCGTATATTCTGCTGTTTTATTTCGTAACATATCTGCGCTTTTTTTTTTTTTTTTGAATTCTTAGTATTAAATAACATTAAATATTGGAATGGAGTATTAAACATTGGAAAAGATAATTATCAAGCAGTATTTCATGTATGATTTAAAAATGAAAATAAAAGATCAATTTCTACTTTCTCGTGCAGGAAGTTTAGAAGAATAGCAATCAAAAAATTAGAACTTGGGATTTTGATAAATCTTATACCCTGAGAACAAAAAAAACATTTTTGATATTAAGTATAATTTTCTGTCTGTCTATGAACAAGATAATTGACAAATCAATAACTCTCATAAAAGAAAATTTATGAGCAAATTAAAAACAATTTTACATCTAGTTGATTTTAAATTAATACTTCAATAATTGGTACTGAAATCATTAAAAATATAAAAACGAAAATAGAACTATTTCCATTAGAAACATAGAACACTTTACTTAGTATCCAAAATAATCAAGACCTTTAACTGAGTCTAAATTATATATTAAATGTTATTTTGAAAGGAAATGAGGAAAACGGGATTAAAATTTTTCGTTCCATTTTCTATTTAACGAAGTAAGTATCCGGGACTTATCTGTACAGAAAGTATTTTGAAAATTTAAGAATCAGATATTTGTTTTGAAATTCAATGTGATTATGATGAGAAACTGTTTGATTAATTAACCAACAAAAACAAATCCCAGCAATTAAAGGTTTGTTGACTATACAAATTTCTCCTTCTGAATAAGTTTATTAGAAAGAGATGTAACTCTATTTCAATAAATGGAAAAATTCATTCCAAAATTTCGTCAAAGTTTCTTTGACTTACTAATAGGCGCATTAACAGTTAAAAATGTTCATGCAGCCTCAAAAAACTGCAAAAATATATAATATTTTGTTATTCCGCCTACGTCATCATTCAATATTGCGAAGTTTTTATAATTTATAAATTAAACAGCAAGACCCTCCATTTATTAAAGAAGTTTATTTCCGTTCTTTTGGTTCATTTTAATTTCTAGAATTTCTAAGATTCCCAATAGATATTTCAAAACTCGAATCAACATTTTGCTGATTGACAGAAGTGTTCAATATGTAGTAATATTTCATTCTTATTTATATTAAGTCGGATTTCGCATTAAATCTATGTTTACTTTATGTTAAGGCAACGTATATATCTTTGCTTATTTAAGAAAAAATATTTTTAAAGATTTATGACTCGATTGAAAATGTCAGAATGGAAGGTCGCTTATGGAACTTAAATAAGAATTTGAATTTAAAAAATATCAAAATAATTAAAGTAACAAGATATTAAAAATCATCATTTTTAAACATCTTTTTTTTTCTGGAGAATAAAAATATGGAAAACGTTTTTTTAAATATAATTAATTTCTTCAAGATTTAAAACTTTCTGCTAATGGTAGAAGTTATTTTTGCACTGTTTCTTCCACCCGAATTATAATATGGCCTGTCACAATACGTTTTAAGAAATAAAATGGACCATGAAGCTTTCTAAGAGAAAATTTATTAAAGAAAACCTTGATTTTTCACGAATATCCTTCATAAAGTAATAATAATATGCATACATTGTTATTAGTACTGATATGACTCGTATGAAATGTCTTCGGATTAAGAATTCATGACATTTAAGTTTTACTACTTAATAGTTTTAAAGATTCTCTTTATTCTAACTTCTCGAATATACAATTTTATAATTGCACACTTTTCTATCATCGCAAATAATAGAATTTAATTATTCATAGAGTTATAATCGATATAATTTGAAAATTTAACGTTTCACTAAAATTTGCTAAATAGTTGTGTGGACGTTCTCTGTTAATGGAATGCTCAGGAATGTCGTATTTTTTGTTGGCACAGCTTGTCGATGTTTTAGTGCTCAGTTGAAATGCTGACGAAATGCGACACTTGCTCATAAGAAGCGTTAGGTCGATCTGAACTTCTGTCTTAACACAAATATCCAGTTTCTTAGAATTGTTTGCACAGCAGCAATCTATCCAAGTCAAAAAGTTACAAGCGCTTGATCTTGCTAAACTGAGAAAAGTAAAATGTCTACCTTAGAGAAGCGGTTTTTTTTTCAGCGGATTGTTTTCACGCAGGATTTATTCCTCTTTTAAGCATAGAGAGCCATCTAGTGTCGATTCTTTTAGAGTGCGTGCCTACCTTCGGATTAGTTCTTTAAAATTCTTAATGAAAAAAATATATTTTTTAAAATAATAATAGGGAGTAAAAATAAGAATTCTTGTAAATTTTAGTGGAAAAATTATCATCTTAGAAATTATAAACAATTTTTACCTAAAATTTAATGAATATTTGCAGTATATTTAATGAATATTTTACACCATGCATTAGTAAAATATTTAGCTATCTTATAGACTAAAAGGTTTCTGGTGACTTTAAAAGTTTCAGAAGTATTTAAAAAATGTTTAAGCTAAAATGGAAAAAAATAAAAAAAAACAATCTTCCAGAAATGACATTAAAAAATTTCAATAAGATCATTAAAAAAATTTCTATCACTTAAGAATGTTAAAAATTGCCACATTTTTGTTCATAACTGTTTTTTTAATTAGTTATTTCATTTTTAGCTCTTTATATTTTAAATGAGTATTGACATATTTCTATGCCTGTATCCTCTCTTTGAATTCCCATGCAGACTAAGACTTCAGTGGATCAATCGATAATTCTAAGTACTTGAGAATGGGTCTTTACATCATTAATTAAAAAATAGCACACATAGAAATAATAGAATCCTTACATCATTAATTAAAATGTAATGTGGAATAGTTGCTGCTTGATTTTTAGCACTACGTTTAAACATCTCTGTGGAAAATGATCCAATAAAAGTTGTTAAATTTTTCAATTATTGTTCTGTTCAGCTAAAGAATCATTCCTGAGGAGAATTTATTGAAAAATAATGAGTAGGTTTGTTTATTTGTTTATGTACCTGTATCGGAAGAGCCTTATCATTTTTTTTGAAAAATGTGTTTTATCGTTTCATAATATTTACAGCAGATGTTATAGAGTATGATTTCAAACTCAACAAAGAAAAAGCTAATTTACGATTTTTTTATGTTTTCTGCACTCTCAGAGCATTTTTACGGATAATAATCACAAAATAGTTTTAACATCTCTAAGTTTACTGCGGACTTTATATTTCCTTTTTAATAATTCCATTTAATTTCGAAAGAAACTAATTTATTCTTTTCTTTTTGTGCACATACTATTAAACATTATCACTTTAGAATTGGGATTTTCTTGCAAATACCTTTCACAGTTATAAGGACTTTAAAATCATAATTTCCATAATATAATCTGCATCGCAATTTTCATTCTATCAGTGATATTTCAAGCTTTTAAAATTCTTCCAGCATTTTTCATGTTTTCTAAAAGTTCTTAGCATTTTGGTTAACATATTTTTGTTCATAATATATAGTTCATATACTTTATGGCATTCCCCTTGTAATGTAATCAATCTAAAATTTTCAATGTATTAATGGTAATAACAGAGACACAGGCATTTAGTGGCGTATAGATTCTCTATTTTAAGCTCGAACATAATTTTTTAAAAAATCCGAAAACAAATAAAACAATAAGAAATCAATAAAGGAAACATGATTCCTTGTTACTGAGCAATATAATTTTGAAAATAGGAAAATGTTGTTCAAATTATTAGTTTGCAATTTTATAGCTTTTTATATGTCCACCGTTTATTATTATTACTATAAATATGCTTCTAATAATTATAAAACCAAAAATAACGCCTTTTTGATTGCTTAATCCTGCTTTTTTGTTCACATTTACTTGACAGACGTAGCATTCTGATCAAAATGACCCGACTCAGAAAATAAATTTTTCTTGCAGTACTCGAAAGATTCCATTTTAGAAATGGTAAATTTAAAAATAGATGTAATAATATAAAGCAATAATAATAATAAATATTTGAAATTGAAACTCTCAATAATATAATAAGAAAAAGCATCTATAAAAATAACAGAAAAATATTCGAAATGGGAACTTACTTTTACACACTTTGAAAGCACATGCATAAAAGTTTAAATTTAAATTATATTATTAACATTTTTTGATGTAGGATTAATACCATACCATAAATATCTAGATTTTTCAGCATTTTACTAATATTATGATGATTTAATGAGCAATATCGAATGAATGTTTAAGAATTTAAGTTTTTTTTTTTAGTGTTGAGTTTTTAAATTTTGCCACTGGAGAATGAGAAATTCAGGATTTTTTAAAATATGGTATTAGTACGTCACATTATTAAATAACTTTTCTCAAATTCGAAGCTGTTAAAATGCATGCTAATTCAAATTTGGAAACTCATTGAAATTTCTAGGAGTTAATCAAAAAAGAGATTTATAATAAATTTTTCAGTATTTCTACCTCTTCACATAATTCAATCCTGCTGTTTTCTGGTTTGGCTCCTGGTAGTTAGTTTATTTAGTTTCGCTGTTTGCAACAATACTGAAATTATGGATTTTGTCATCAGAGGATTTATAACCAAACCTCTGCTAGTCATATTTGCAACTCTCCAGAAAAATGAAACAGAACAAGAATAATTTAATGTGGAAGTGCAACAAACAATGAAAGACAAAACACTGAAAGAAATTTTCTTAGGAAATCGAAATTACTCGTACCGAAACATATGGATACAAAAACCTAACAAAATAAATATTAATTTGCATTTGCATATTTTGGGAAATTTCAAACACAGAGATTCAGTTACATTTTTCTTTGCCGAATTTCTTATTAAAAGACTTTGAATTTCCACTAATTTAACATGTGTCAGAAAAAATGTCAAAGTTTTTGTAAATTCTTGAATAGTTTATTCTTGTATTACATCAGTACTTGAATACTAATATGCATCTTCTCCATTCGTTTTATTTGATTGTTGAAAATAATTGCAAAAATAGAGTCCAGAGATGTGAGAGAGTTTTGTGACAAGAATTTTTATAGAATTCAAGTTTCAATCGGGAACAACGATTGATAGAAAAAGAAGTAAGACGATTTAAATAAAATACACTTTATCTAGACTTTAATTAAGTTGGATCAAAAATGTTTAAGTTGCTTTTGAGAATACCATGCAATTAGCAATCATATAGCTCAGAGAAAACGCGTCTTATACGATATGCGGTGAAAAAAATGCCATTCAACTGAAAAGAATTGTTTGGGAGAAATAACGGAAATTGGGAAGAATAAAAGAAAGAAAGAAACGTCTGAGAAGCTGATTTGTTGTAGAGATGCTAACAGAATTGAAATGTTTTGTAATTGTTTCTACTTTAGGATAAATTTAAAAAAAATAACTTGCAGAATATATAAATTAACACAGAAAGCAATCTTTTCGGAGAGGCAACAAAAGACTCATTTCAGCTAAATGAAGTGAGTTTCACATGAGCTTTATAAGTGCCCAGCAGGGTAATTAGACACTTACATAGGGAAGAGGTGTTGCTCCCCTGCTTAGGACTTCTGATGAGTTCCATATAAAAGACGTGGACACGATGAACAACTGCAATGAGATTAAGATCAGCTCTCAGAATTTACAATTATGCCCCGCTCTATCTTCTCGGTGAATTCCTTAAAAAGGTAATTTGGACAGAAAAAATGTCTCAGAGATAAACATGAAAGCACTAATTAATGATCACTCACCAAACGAAAAGAAATTCATTATTTGTGATTGAGACTTATTATTAATAATTAGTTTCTATATTTCATTTTAAAATATATTGGCTAGTACTGTTTTGTACAACTCGAAATTTTGCATGCTGAATAGTGATCGATATGTACAGTTTTGAGTAGCCTTGTCGATAAATTTTTAAACTTTGGTTGTACTTTTATAAAACTAGTTGGTGCTCCACCACAACTTATATTTAAGACGGCGGTGAGATATGGAATTCCTTGACATAAGAAATATTGAATTTTATTTGTAGGGCCAACTGCCTTCTTCTTTGTGTGAGGTCTACTATAAATATAGCAGAACTTTGCTGACACTTCAAGAATATATTTCAATGTCACAAATGAGCAACTAGATTGTGGGGATAATTAGAAAGGTATTATTTTCGTGGGAGAAGTATTATATTGAAAGATGTTGAAAATGTTCATTTTTAACAAGTTTCGCATGTTTTATAAGTTTTACTTCAAATAAAGCATTATTTACTCAGTTTTTAAAAAGAATTTTAACTAAATTGATAAAAATAGGACTGAAAATTTCATCTTGATTACACCTTTTTAGTATCCTTTCTTGGTATATACATTAAACCTGAAAAAGATGAAGGAAAATATCCTTAAGCCGCAGTCTGAAATGTAAGAAAATCATCTGATTTTTATCAATATCGCAGGTAATGTCTCGCATTTCGTAGAAAGAAAACTGATACACTTCGTGCTGATAGATAAGTTCAAGAAGAACCTTTTTTCAGAGACATAAGGCCATGAAATTCTTTTTACTTTTTGTAACTTTTTATCAGCTTCTACAGAAATAAAAAGGACTTAGGTGCTTTAAAGTGCAAGCTTTAGGTACAACTAAAACTAAATGATCTATTATAAAGGTAAGCAAACAAATATACGCACATATATAATCATAATAGAGGTTTCGTTCATATATATATATATATATATATATATAATTCGGAATTAAACAACAAAAAATTCTTAAAAATGAAATCTAAATGAAATAAAACCTATTAATGAAACAAATCTAAATTAATACAATTAAGTAAACGAAATTAAAAATTGGAATCGAAACTAAAAATTATTTCGGATTCGAACAAGTTTAAAATTTAAAAACTCATCATTGTATTTAGTGAGCGCAAATGCAGCTACAACTAAAATACAGATGAATCTAAATAAATTAACGATACTACTCGGGGAAGCATTTCTTTGAATACCTGAAAATTATCCTAAATAAAATGGCAGATGAGGATTGCTTTGTTATTAATAATAACAAAAAGGTTTTGGAATAAAAAGTAACAAAATTTATAAAATTAATAATTATGACTTTGAAAATGTATACACCAACCTGCTCCATGAACAATTAATAAATGTCTGTACATTTATATATGACGAATATTTAAATGAAGATATCATTAATAAAAAAAACTGGCTGGTTTTGTGCAATTTCAATATTACTGAAAATCAGGTTTTCAATGGTATAATTTTTTCATAAACAAGTTAAGGGTATTTCAATGGGTGCAGCTTTCTTAAGTGCTAGATAATATTTTCTTGCATTATTACGAGAAAAAAATAATTTAATAGTTTTAAAAATAGTTTTTGGTTGGAGATTCATTGTTAATTTAATTAGAGAATACCAAAAGTGTTACAAATTGCTATCCTCCAGAAATAATTCTAACAGAAACAAATAAAAATCATCTTGAAGCTACTTGTCAGTATTTGAGAATCGAAATTGCTAATGATAAAACAATAGTTGGTATTTATGTATTTATGATAAACGAGACGAATTCAACTTTAAAATAATTAAACTCTGTAATTATCATTCTAATCTTAACACTAAAATTCTCACAAATTTAATATTCTCACAGTTTAATAAAATTAAAACAATTTTTAATAACAAAATTTCATTATAAAAGCAAAAAATAGTTTTATTAAAAATTTAAACAATAATGATTTTTAACAAAAACTACTTCAATATCAATATTTTAATGAAAAGGGAAATGATGAAATATTAATAAAATAGATAGTGCTCAGAAACTCCATTTATCCTTTTTTTCTCTGCCTGACACTGTATAATAATTGGTATGGAAGTTGAAGTGATATCGTGAGATTTCTTCGCCTGTTGCTGGTATGTTCTTTCCCTTTTTGTTTTCTTAATTTATTAGGTGGATTGTTTTAATTTTTTGTTGAATATTCTTATGTAGTTTTATTATACATATTTATTACATAAATGTCTCTTTTGCCTTAATTTTCTGGAGAGTTTAGGGTCACGAGGGATCAATACTGTTACCTGAGGATAACAGTACTATACTTACTGACAATAAGGATACTGTCCGACTTCCTCACAAAAAACCCATTATTTTGATTCCTTGCCTGTAGATGACCCTTGAAAAAGTCTTCAGGCCAGATTCTATTTGTATTTGCTGTGATTTTGATTATGCGGTATTCCTTTTTACTTAGCTTATATTGCTAATATATATATATATATTAAAATGTGGAAGTTTTGATTGAAATGTTTAATCAATCTTCATTAGTTTGCTTGGAACAACACACAATAAATAAAGAATTAATTAAGAATTCGGTGTAATAGTCGTTTATGAATCTTAAAACGGATGACTCATAAATTCAATAAACTTAAAGATATCAAAAAAATTGTAAATATCATGATGAATATGTAAATGCAATCATATCATGTCATGTTTTTTTTTCTCTTATTAGGTGCTTATTGTGCGGTAACCTACGTGTATTTAAAGTGATAGAGGACAGCAGGCGCATTAGAGAGTTGAATAACTTCTGTTTCATTTGTCTTTCAGTAATGAATCGTGATGTCTATGGCAGCAGTTTTTGTAAAATGATATTTCGGTAGAATAAATATTACTTTGGATTGAAAAATGTGGACTGTTATTCTTTAATCTTAGCTAGAAACTCGGTAATACCTTAACCCAGTAATTTTTTTTTTTAGTTTAAGGAATTGAGTTAATTTTCATACATTTAGTGTAGCAATTAAATAAAGAACAATAACTATTACTTGAAATGATCAATAAATCTACTTTGAAGAAATGTATTATATTTTTAATATAACTATGTCATTACGAACAAAAGTTTGGTTTCATTATTTGTAAAATGTTTTCATAAAAGAACGAGTTTGGTGCAATGATACCAACATTCTGATAAAAAAAATTTAAATAAATTGAAATAAACGATGTTTTTTTTTCCTCATTGGTTTTCTCGCATCACATATTATATTGCTTTTTCTGTTTCATTTCAACATATAAAAGAAAGCAAGAAATCTTTTGAATATGATCGTCTGAACAAAACGGTTTCGAAATCTTAATCATAACTATATTTTGGTATTAAAATTGCAAGCCAAAATTATTGAGCAGGTTATATGTAGAGGTAGACAAACAGACATTTATTCATTTAATAGTTGTTCAAACTTTCATATCGATTCAAACTCTGGTATTATATGCTGAATTGCATCCATTTACATCTTTGCAGTTTTAAATGACAATGCTTATTCGCATGAGAAATGGCAAAAAGATATATTTCTCTTTGATGAAGTGTCACCCAAATTCGATGAGAATTTTGATCTTCTGCCTTATTTTTACCTTTCTAGATTGGTGTTTTATTCAATATTGTTTATTGAAATAGATGTAATTCCAGAAATGGTGTTGTCAGCGAGAGAAAAAAATGGAGAGACTTCCGAAAATCTTTAGGTGAGCTTTGTGTGCATCATTCCAATGATCTAATGATTAGTTCACATATTTAAAAACTAGTTTCATGAATTCTCTAACTCATAAGAGCTTGGTTAATATGTTAGATATATATGCTGTTAAGGAACTGAAAAATTCTGCAAGTGTTGAAAAAGATATTACGAAATTGATATTCAAAATACTTGAATTGAAGAATACTTGAAGAATATGAAACTGATATTCAATGTCAAAGTTAAATAAATTTTTATCGAAATTACAAAAGTACAATTTCATGCTACATGTTAATAGAAGATTAGGAAAATGTTTGATTTTTTTTACTGTTGAGCATATGATCTGTGAAATATTTTAAACAAATTAAAATGTTAAATCATGTTCGAGAACCAATGAATTTCTTAGGTCATATAAGGCAAAAAATCGAAATGTAAAGAAAAGAATTTGAAGTTTCGGTGAGTCCTCTTCCTAGCATATCTTACATACCAGTAATTAGACGAAGCATTAAATTTAGCTGTAAAAATGTTCAATGAAACAATTTGAAACGTTCAAGGGGAGTTTACATTATTTGACTGAGACCATTCAAAAGAAAGTAATAAAATTTATTTAGTTCATTATACGTTAGCATTGACTATTTAAGTATATATTTTAATTTTTCTGTAATCTCTATTTATTACCATTTCCTTTATTAATGCTAGGGAAATTGATTTTTAACACATATTATCAAAAATTTATCATCATTAGTTTTTGATCATTTGCAGTCATGATTTTTTTTTCAAAAATGAGATAGATAGTATCCAAACAAAGGGGAGAAATATTGTTAATAACCTTAAAAGCTTAATTTAGAAATCAATTTTTCTAATTGTCTTGTTTCTAATGTAATTGCAAATTTTGCTGATATACATATTTTAAAAGCAAATTTACTGACCTGAGTTGCATTAAATGTGTCTTCTGAATTTAATTAAAATTTACAAACACGACTTTTCAGAGCACAAACTTTTTAAGATGTCTGAATGCTTCAGAAAACTTAAATACAAATGTATCGGATAAAAGGGCCTTCACCACACTTGAATCAAGCTTTCATATTAAGTTGAATACTTAAAATTATTAAAATTCTTCTACAAAATTAGATAGTCTATTTCATAGCCACTGTGCACTTCAATAAAAGTTATTCGTGGAATATATAATTTTTTCCATTCATTACTTTTGATTGATTTTCTTTACAGTTGCATTAATTTCTATCATGAAAGCGGGAATTTTTCCTGCCATTATTAGATTGATAATTTTAGCTTTTTTTAAATAATATTTAGTTTTATATAAGTGTTTCAGTTATTAGTATAGAAATAATTTTCTTTCTTTTTTTATTATTTTAACTATACTATTTTAAAGAAAGATTTGTAAAATGTTTCTTATTCTTTGGAAAAATTAGGCATGATAATACTTTCAAATAATTTTTATTACTTCTGCATACTGATTAAAATACGCCGTTTAGATACATCATTGAAAAGAACATAAAAAATATAGTCCTATCATAGATCCACCAATATACTTTGTGTGTTTCGAACTAATATATTTTAGGCCTTAGTGTTTTAATCCTATCAAAAAAGTTTTTTGAATTTTTAACGATGAGCCAAAATTGTTTAACTTATTCTGTAACATTGGTCTCTGAAATACACTCAAAACTATTTCTAAAAGAATAAATATGTTTATGTTTTGAAAATGCAAATGCTCTCTCATTCTGTAAAAAATTTATTACATTTTGTAACACATAAATTGTAAAATGCTTTGTATTTACTTTTAAAAATTATTTGTGTAGTTATAATATTATTTTTAGAAGGACATTAAAGATTATTTTGTGAATTGAAATTAATATTAAACCATGTTTGAACGAATATAAGTGATACACGTTTGTATTAAAGAGCGTTGTTCTATTCCTTAATAAGACAGCATGACTGAACATTTCTGATGTTGTAAACAAAAGGATTTTAATTTTTTTTTAAAAGTCCAACTAAAATTTAATTTAAAAAGAAAGTATTTGAAATCTATCAACATTGGTAAAAAATAATTTGCATTTTAATAGAATGCTTGCATTTACTATTCATAATTTTCATATCTTAACATTAGTAATTTATTATTATTTTTGAATACATTTTTTTCTTGTTAATCGTAAGCTTTTAAATCAATTTATACTGCAGTAGTTTAACAGTAAAATCTTGACTTTGGGACTCAAGAGCTGCAGATACGATGTACAATATATCTGACGCCAACATTTACAATTCCTGATATGGTGTAAAATCTTGTTAATTCAATTGCCGTGTTCGTTATCTCACCATTGATTAGAAATACAAGGCTCGTTCCAAATTAGCCTAGTGTTGCTATTAAAAAAGGAGAGTTAAATCTTAACTAAATATAATATTTTTATATAAACTTAAAATAAAGTTAAGGGAAAGTGATATTATAAATCATAAAGAAAGAAATTATACAAATAGACCCACAAAAATATTTGTATTTTAAATCAGTAAGGTTCATCCCTGGAGTTGATATTTTTATTGGTGCATGTGTCTGCTGTTGTCCTTTTCATTGGTTCATGTTTGTGTGTTGCTTGGTCCATGTGTCTAATAGCAACAATTCTCTCAAAGCTGCCAAAGCATAGGCTCTATTCAAATAGATCATATTTCCCATAAATACTCGAATAAGAAAATTTAAAGATAATCCTAGGCTTTAGAAAAAAAAAAGACTTAAGCCAAAGAAATTTCTTTCTTCTCAAATATATACTGAAGTTTTTATCACTAACTTAATTTATATTCATGAAATTTAACTTCCTGTAAAACTTTATGAAGCTCCATTGAAAATTTTAAAGGCTGTAAGATCCTAAAAAACTAAAGGAACTCATTGTAAATGGATCTAGATAAGATATTTTGGGAAAAAGTTACGTAAAATTACGTATCCTTTCTTTCGCAACTAAAAGAAAATTACATCCTTTCATAAAAACAACTTAAATGCATAAAATGTAATTTTATAAAATTATTTTTATCAATTTTTGAAACAGAATTTATTAAACAAAATATATTTACATAAGAGTATGATAAGTTTTTACATGAAAAAAAAGTAGACATACTAAAATTTCAGAATCTAATAAAATATGTACATATATCTAATAGCTTTTGCACTATTTGCAACAATTCCAAATTTATAGGTTAATTAACAATAGAACATTTTAAATATAATATTTATTACATTTACATATCTTTGAGAAAAACGAGACAACTACTTTTAAAAATTATTGTTGACTAAATTGAAAGTTCAATTTCATATAAGGCGATGATAATTTACTATGGATTTTTCGTTCGTTAAAAGAAATTAATTTCTTACACCCATATGATAAGAAAAAAAGTATAATTATTGTCTAAATTTGTAGATTTTATAATGAATATTAATAGCAATTTTATTTGCCTTCATAAATTAATGGAACTTCTTAAAATATTTTACAGTCAATTATTTCAAACGATAATAAAGTATGAAGTTGTTCTATTTTATTGCGAAAAAAATACAAATATCAGTTATATAGTTGTAATATTTCGGATTTAGTTTCAAAGATAAAATAAAGACTATGGTCATATTATTACTAATAAATGAAAATCATATCTTGCAAACTTTGGTTTCGAATAAATATGTGTAAATGTCTTTAATACGAAACCAAAAGGAATACTAAATAACTTTATTACTATTATCAGCCATGGTAATAATAGAAAATATTAATTTCATTTCATTTTTACTTTATTATTTTAATAAATATGTCGTTGTATTGACATCCATTTCCATGGGGCAAAGATTTCTAAATCATCATTAAGAAAAACAAAATGCTTTATGCATTTTTTTTTAATTTGACCAATTCTGACCTAATTTGTACGCTTGTTTGGTCATATTTGGTTATTGTAACTACAGCAATCCTGTTTAATATCCGCAATTATACTAACATGCTTTTAATGATAAAAGTTAAAAAGTAGAGAACATTAAACAGCTTTCGAATAGATGCCGATCATGAAAACAAAGAACATATAATTTAATATTAATATAAAAATTCCAGGAATTTAGAAAAAAATGAAGATATCTGAGACTAAATTCAAACAAAGTAAATTTTATTTGCATTTATAAAATAAAAATTAGATTAAATTTGTTGTTAATTTTATATATGTTATGGGTATTCTATTATTGTGAAATTCGATGTGGAAGTTGATGAAGGGAAGAAGCTGACCTCTTAAAGCATGCTGATTCTAAAGAGTGACGTTTCAATTTCAAATGCTTAGATGGGGAAACAAAACATGAATTCAAAGTATCAAAGCACCTATGAAATGAATCTGTAACAAACAAAAAACCACTAATTTCATTTAAAAAAAGATAAGCCTATATTTGTATATAACTCATTTTGCGCTTTGGTGACATATAGATTAATTTCACCAGCGCTTATTACATTAATTATAGACGCAAGAAAGTAGATAAAGAGATTGTAGTACATTTGTGTCAAAACGTCCTAATTCAATAAGTATATATTTTTTAAATACTTGAAGGAATTAATGTTTTTTATTCCTGAAACCGAGTCTTAGTAATTACGTTTTTAACTGAGTAAAATTATTTTAAAAAATTATAAATTTTTTCGTTTTGATTAGCATTTTGAAAAGTTCAAAAAGTCGAAATAATTATATTGTTTTCCATAAAGCCGTTTTATTTCAAAAGAAGAATTGAAGAGAAAATATATTTTTAATTCACAACCAAAACACTCCTCAATTTGCATTGAAAAATATATATCGATAATTGGGAATAAAGGTTAGAAACTGTAGCACTTGAAACGCCTTAAGTATGGCTGAATAATAGAAATACTGCCCGTTTGTTCCAGAACTCTAATGTTTACAAAACATGGAGAAAACAAATATCTCAAATTCCAGTTATTATATGAAATTATGCAAGATATATTCACTATTAGGAAACAGTCATGGTGACGGCTTAAATTCTAGGGTTCAAATAAACAATAGTTTTCAAAACTTGAAGAGTAAATTCAGTCTCGCAAGTTTTTAATTAAAAAATGCAGCTATTAAGATAGTTATTAAAATCTAATTCACGAAATATTTTAAAGAAATATGAAAGTTCAATCTTTTCCATTTAAAGTTATAGCTTGGATTCCTGTTTAAAAAGTTAATTTATTCCTTGATATTCGATATAAAAGGCTCAATTAACAAGTTTGATGTTGGTCCTATCAATGCCTAGATATCCCGCTCTAGTTTGTTCGTCCCTCCTGTGGTAAGTTCATTTTGTAGAATTTTTAATATCGGTATTTTTGTATTTGTAATCGTAAATATCTGCCACAATTTTTTTAGATTTTTTCCAAAAAGATTTCATCGTTAACTGCAGCTTCATTGAATATATAACTATGTATAAAAATGTCACCCAAGTAAATACCCTGCTAAATTTTGTGAAAATACTATTTTTATGATGTTTTCTGAGATTCCGTGAATCATAATTCAAAGTTATGTAATTCTGTGAAAACACTAACACCACTTAAAAAAAGACATTATACCAAAAGATGATATGACGTTTCTTTACAGCATATATTATATGTATAGAATAACTGAAAAGAATCTGCATTTAAATAAATAATTTATCGTGCTGCTTTTTTTAATATCTCTAATTTCTATCATATCAAAATTGCAATTGCTCTGAATTATGATACACTAAATATATTAACAGTAACTCAAAATCTAATAACTGGTTTTTACTCCTTTTCCTCACAAGCTTAAATTATACATAAAAGAAGATATGAATCCTTATTTGCCGTTCCTTATGGGTTTTATATTTTTGAAAATTAGACGATTGTTCATTAGGCGAACTTTCCTGCAAATCTCAAATAACTCGAGAAGACAAACATCGTATTTTCTGATTTCTGATTTAAATGAAAGTCTTCCTTAGCCATTCAATTATTTTAAGAAACATCGAAATTATTTGGTTGTTTTGCTTTCGAACAGATCTCATTAATATGCAGCATGAAAAACATATTTAAAGGCATTTTTAATTTAAAAAAAAAAGAAAAACTCTTTTAGTTTATAAACACTTAAGATCAGAAAGTTTCGAGTTCTTTTTTAATTTTTTTTCAAATAAAAATAAAGTAGCGAGAATGTGAGTCTTAACAGGAGACTAGTCCTTACCAAAACATCTGAATCAACTAATCTCCCAGAAATCTAATCTAATTAATCTCGACAAAATATTTTCATTTCAGCTTATAAAGAAATTCCATGCTTAGTCTGAAAAAATTTAGTTTTTCTTTAGCTTTATGGGTTTTTAAATATATTCCTTTATGTAAAAATAAATAAAAAATTGAATCAATGTTTAATACCTTTACAATAAACAATAATACAAGCTATATAACAATTACAGTGGTCATTTTCTTTAGCACAAATCTTTTTCTCAATCACATTCTGATTAGTAATTTTTTACATAATTGACAAAAAGAACTCTGGAAATAAATAGTTCAAATTATTAATTTCGAACAATTTTCAAGAAATACTATTAAAAAAGAATTTGTGACTAATCATGATACACCTAAAAAATTCTTAACAATTAGAAATGAACACAATATTTTAAATTTATATTATTTATAAGATATATTAGGAGCAAACCATTTTTAATCATGAGGTCTGCGATTACTAAAATACTAGTGACAGTAAATAAATACAGCAAAAACAGCAAAATAAAATATTTTTATAATCTTTTAAATCTAACTTAACTTATGGGGAAAAGAAACGGGAATTATAGAATAGCGAAGGGCATTGCGCGATGGGAAATATTATACAGATGCATAATTTCATGAATCCATTAGTCAAATTCCTTCACATACAAAAAGATAAGTGATAGGGATATTAAAATTACATACGTTTAATGTCTAATGCAATTTGATTTTTAAAGTATTGATGGTCTTTAAATTATTTACTAAGAAAATTATATAAACTATGTTTTATGCTAAATGTTTATCTAAATGTTAAACTTACATGTAAAGTTTTGGATAATAATTAATTGCATTTACACAACCAATAATTCCGGTGGAATTTAATAATGATTTCATCAGTTTCTAAAACAAAGAAATATTTATAAAAGTTCAAAAGCGATTACATAAATATATTTATCTATGCAGTTGAAATTGAATATCATTTTCTTAATTCAGAAAGTATTTATTATTTTAGTTAGTAAAATTTAAAATGCAGAGGAAAGCACAAAGATATACCTACAGTCTCTTTTGGTTCTAACTTTTTTTTGGACAATCTAAGGTATTTTCGTGTTCTTTTCCATCCTTTAAACGTTTCATGATGTTGAAATGTGCAAAGAAAAAAGAAAATAGCAGCAAAGAAAACAAAAAATCTCCAAAATTATCGTGATTTTCAGGCATACTTATCGATTACACCTTTAATGATTCAGAAGTTTTATTGTCGAATGATTTTTGCGTTCTTAAAAATACTCTGGAAATTTAACGATACTTATGAAGTCCCATTTTTAGGGTTATCGTAAAATACAACTATTAAACAAAAAATAACATTTACGAGACCAATTTTAATTTCCAGTTATACTAGTTGTTTCAATTTTTGTATTCCCAGCAGGCAGTGTTGTTTTTTCGTCTGTTTTGTTACTGTTTTAACTTTACCTTTTAACTTAATGTGTTCTAGTACATGCTTATTTTTATAGCCAAATAGCAATTGCTATTATGCTTGTCCTTTGGACTATAAAATCTGCGAATGCCTAAAAAATTTAAATTTTATTATTTTACAGAAAAAAAATGTATAGAATGAGAGGACAAAATAGGTCTTAATGAATAGATTTTAAATTTTTATCACTTCCTGTTAAAAACCATGAAAAATGGATCTGTTAATTGCCTTTTTTTCAAAGACAGTTTTTAAAATAAAATAAATACATTAAATTAGTTTCTTCAAATAAAAGTTCTCAGATATCTAATTTGGATCACTGTCTATAAATTAAATATATTTTCATTTCTATTAAATTTTATTTGATGATCGGAATTCATTGTTGTTATCTTGGAAAAAACGCACATAAAATTTAATGAATTAAAAAAGTCTTCCTCAAACTAATTGATATATTGTAGTAAGATGTGGCGGGTCTTCACCAAATTATGAAAAGAAATTCAGGAAAAGAGATCGTGGAAAGAATTTTTCTGAAACTATTTTTTTTTAATTTTATTTTTTACTTTCTTCTACAGCTATTGGACTGATTCGGATAATTTTTGTACAGCTAATTCTAAGAAAATATTATATGAAAAAGTATAGAAAACTTCAGTCATTACTTAGATCAGTGCTTTAAAAAACAGAAAATGTAAGCCACATATACATAGCATGCCAACAGTTCATGAGTCGAGACAAGATCTTGAATGTTATATCTATCATCCCACAGTGGGCAGTTATGTAATGCATTTGATAATGAATGTGCTTTTCCTTAACAGAGGTTCCATTTCAGGCCATGAGACCCTTTTTAACTATTAAAAGTGCTTTTTTTATCTCTGGGAAAATACAATTCACAGAGAGCAAATAAAATCTCTACAGATTCCGTTTCTAAAAAGTATACCCTATTATTTAAGTTTTTAGGAACTACTATCTCAGAAAATTTTTCAGGTCACGAAACACAATTTTTTTTATCAGTGGAAATAGTGGATTAATTTTTCAAAAGTTCAAAATTTTTATCATTAAAAGTTAAAACTTTGGTTTCAAAATTGTTAAACTGCAAAGATATATAAGCGTCTGAATTAATTAAAAAAGCACTTTAAAAAGTTAGTGAACGGATTTTTTTTTCAGATCAAATGTGTGTGAAAAGTGCTCCCTTTATAATATGTGGCAGATAAGTTAAATGTATGCAAATAATGATGGCACTGGTTAAATGTCATCATTATTTGCATATATAAAGTCATTACAATAAAAGTATTAAAATAAAAAGAAAATTACAAAATTTTATTTCCTTACAGCCACATTCAAAATACCGAGATAGAATTTGCTCCACTTCTCCGATACATATGAGGTGACTGAAAGTTAGTAATGAACGGCTTACATAAATGGAAATAGACCATATTAATACTATTTTTATCAAAAAAATGAACTATTCGTTTCTTTATTGTCAAAACGACACCGTCCAAGTTTCAAATACTGACAATTAAATAACTTCTAATTTTTATCGAGAACTATATGCAGTAAACTTTTAAAATCAGCAAAGTAGGAAAATCGCAGTCTCTTCCAACTAAGTTCCATCTCTATCCTTTGAAATTAAAAATACCACTGGGTGTCACCAACCGATTACAATGATAATATTTACAATAATAAATTTAAAAATTAACAGCAAGTTAATTTTTTACAAATTTAATTTCATGCTAAAGTAAATAGAAAAAGAAATATATAATGTAAATAAGATAATCTATATAAATAAAAATGAATCGCCAAATGGGTTGCTAAGCGTGAAACTTGAGAATGGCTCGACCAATTCGGATAATTTTTGTTTTCGTATTTTCGATAAGGTGTAAGGAAGGCTTTTATGGAAAGAAAAGAAAAGTAAAAATTGCGAAGAAGAAAATAGTAAAAATACCATCTTTCTTTTCCCATAGAGCAACAACCAAACATTAACCAGCCACCAGAGCTATCTGTAAAACGGTCTTCCTTTCTATGAAACCCTTTGCACTGGAAAACAACATTGAAAATTAGTAACAGAATAAAATATATCTAGAGTGAGTTCGAATTCGATTGACAAATTCAGAGGGGTGATTTTGTAAGTAATCATCGTTTGTAATTGCGACATTAAATCAATAAATCAAAGCGATTACTCTGAAATTCGTTTTATTTTTGTTCTGATGGACGGCGCATGGCCAATAACTTTTGTAAGGGCAGGTAGTATGATTATATACAAATAAAAAAATACTCAAACAGTCTGGGCTTCTTTTTTAATTCCTGTACAATGAATTCCTGTACTATTCCATGACATCTTTTCATGTTTTTTTTTTATTTCTCATAAAAGTCAAAATTAACGAATTCAAAGAGGAAAAAAGTTTCTCTAATTTCTTTATACTGGAAATAATCAAATGTGCAGTTCATAATTATCCAATCACTTAAGTTCAACAGTAGATGCATTCTTTAAAAAAATTCTTATTTTGATGACTGGAAAACATCCGGGAAATGTCTTCAGGTGTTCTGTGAAAAATCATAATAGTATTTTGATATCATAACTGAAGAAAACCTAAAAAAATATTTGTTTTTTTTTTAAAGATATTGCAGCCTTGCTTGTCATTGAATTGTTATATCTTCTGCCATTTACTTTTTAACAAGAACTTGGGAACTTGGCGTTTGGGAATGTGTCACCTTTTTATAAAATAATCTGTTTTTGGCGACCAGCCACTTCACCAGATTTAATGCTCTCTAAAATATTGAACTAATATTTTATTCAACTTATTCTCATAATTTTTTTTAACAAAATATTTTTAAGCTTCAAATTTTAATAATCATATTACTCACTTTTATTGTTACGTAGGCACTAAGCCGTTCTTCCTTATTATGCACCTCTCCCTAATTTTCTGTTAGCATCTGTAAAATACAGTTTTAAATTAAATTCGAAATGATAAAGCTGCAATTAAAATAAGAACGTTTTCTAGAGAATCCACATCTTTAAAAAATAATCTGAGAACTGAAAGCAGAGTCGTTTCTGAATTTTGAAGTTTTATGTGCACTACTGAATAATTTTCTTAATTTATAATATTTCAAAGAATTATTTCGCGAAAATTGCACAAATTCAATGAAAAATTCTGTTTTTATTTTTATTTTTATTAGGATATGGATATGAATAGTTTGTTTTTTTCTTCGGTTTGTAACTATATTTTTAAAAATTAGGAAGTTTAAATTTTGGACAGTCATCGGTCCTATGGAATCATATTCTGTAAAATCTTTTTGACACTTCAATTTTTAAATAAATAAAATCAATCTGACCGATTTATTAAGTTTTGAATATAACAATATTAGAACAATCGACATTTTCGTAATCTAAGCAAATCACTCCTTAGCATCTCCCAGGTGACTGGTTACTTTGAGACAATCGATGAAGCAATCTAAAATCCTCCATTTTTATAGATTACTGATATTGGAATTTTCATAAATCAATTCACTCCTGTAGTTGATTTAGTTAATTGGAGTGCAGTCTTTTTATTTAAAATATTAGTGCCTCAAAACTATTTTGTCAAATATGATTCACAGAGCAGAGGATACGTGAAAAACATTTAAAATTCATACTTTATCAACGTTTATTTATATCAACGTTACTCTATTTACATAAAAAAATTCATTTGAACCTATTTTCAGCAGATGTCTGTCTATTTCTAAAGGGTTACAAATTAGCTGTTGAACTCCAGTTAGTGTAGATGTATGCATTAAACCGACCAAGAAATTTATATATTGTGAAAGATCACAGAAAACGTTTCCATGCATTTTTTTTTTCAAAACATACAATGTTGTATACTTATTTCATTTCATACAGACAAATGAATATGTTTAATTTGGAGTGATAGTTATTTTTTATTTAATATTTTGTATTAATATTTATAGTAGACGTGGTTACACGTCTCGCTTTCTTCACATTTTGTGGTTGTTGTGCAAATTCGAGTTGCATATTTTGTTCTTTAAAATAACATAACCTGTTTTAAGTTACTGTATTCTATTTTCCTGGTTTGAATAAACTATCTCAGTTTGATGTGTCAATTTCATCTCTCGGTTAATTTTTAAATCACTTTAAGGGGAAAAATTCCAAAGTCTCTCTGAATATATTCCCAAAAACCGCAATTTTTCATTTTTTACTAAGATTTTCTCGAGTTTGCACAAATTTATAGTGCACATATTCTCATACACAAGAAAAGGTAAATTATATTTATCGTCGCTGGTAATTACTAAATTCTAATGCTCTGAGCAAGAGTCAATATTTCACTTATGTTCCTTCATATGATTAGTTTTTGTGACCCAATTCAGGGTTCAGAAAAAAAGGAAGTACATTTTTCTCCCGAACATCCGGTTCACGACTATTCGGCTTCCTTAATGTCTGACCTACATTTATTTTATCGTAATTAAATGAGCAAGGCCAGGAGTCTATTAACTAATCTATTAAGGACTTTATCAAAACTTAAAGCTGTAGTTTATAACTCTTATCTAAGGTTTTCTTTTCATATCTGCTTAATAATTTATCAGTGAAAAATAAAATCAGTTTGAGACAATTTTCTTTAGAACCAGCCTACGATTTACGTTGTTTTGTGTATGCTTCCTGCATTTTAGTTAAGCATTAAAGAATTTATGCTAAAATGGAAACAGTTTAAACCTTTAACTTTCTTTTCTCTGACTAATTCTTGTTACGTAGAGTGCAGTATATATACCAGTACTGTACCATCTACTTTATTCTACATTACAGAAGATTGCTTCTATAAATGTCTGTGACAAAGTTACGTTCACATTGATATAAATGGAGGGCTTAGTATTAAAAAAGAAGTGTGATAATACGTTTTATCATAGTGAGTTTTGATATAAATTATATGTTTTCTGTTATTGGTGGTCACAGCAATGAGTTCATAGAACTTCTCCCTATCCGACTTTTTTGTTATATAACCTGCTCTTTCACAATATTATGCTGGATACTGGGACTTGAACTGTATCCATCCAGCCAAAATATAGACATCATGTTATTGAGATTTTAGCTAACGTAATTCTAATATTAATGACAATGAACTGAAACTAAAGATTAATAATTACTTTGCAGAACATGATTAAGACAGAAAACTCGAATGAGATTATATATGACTATTTTATTAACCTAATCAAACAAGGGCGCTGTTTCTTCTTCCAACCATATCAACATTTCCGTTTATAAACCACCAAGTTCAATCAAGGCGAAGCAGAGTTTTAATCCATCTCCCAAGAAGTTAAATAAATTCACTGTTCGATACATGTGTCTGAAAAAAAAACTTTATTGTAGCAGTGCTTGAGAAAACAACCGATGCCGAAACTGTTCTAATATAAATTTATGCTGGTTAGTTAAGACTAATTTTGGATGCACATTTATTCTCTAATTCTAAATGATTGTAACGATTCAGAATAATTTATGAATTTTAAATTTATTAAAAGAATATGAGAGTAGAAACTATGTCTTTTCATTAAATAGTACCCTCCACTGCTGTAGTACGAATTCATGTCATAGTTTTAAACATATGTGGCCATGATTCGACTTGGATGTAGGTGAATAAAAATAAATAATAAAAGCTGATTTTTTTTGTTTCATGAGTAAAGACAGAGAGAATATTTAAAAATAATATAAAATAACATTTTGTAGATTGCTATCGTTTTTACTGTGTATAAGTTCTGAAATTTTCAATAGCAAGATCCTTATTGAACTGGCATTTCACATCACACATCTAATTTTTCTTGATGGACTGATTCTTAGTATAAAAATTATCATTTTTAGATCATGCAAATGAAATATTAAATACTGACATGAGGGAAGATTCGGAGGAAATCAAGATACATGCAGTGTATGTATAAATGCAAAACACATTTATACACAATGGTACTTATTTTAACTGTAATAACATAGCAAATAAAATGAAAAGTCCCTCTTAAGAAATGGAAAAAGAGAAAGAAATATATTTGAGCAAAATTAAGATACTTTAAGAAAAGTAAGGTTGTAAGTTGAATGTTACGCAAACACTAAACGCTAATATATATTATAGCAATCGTTTTAATTCTTTCAGAGTACGCTAAAGAGTGACGTGTGATTCAGGTTTGCAGAGTACAAAAGATATCGATTTAAACAATGAAATACACGTTCTTGAAGAAGAGAGTGAAAGAAGTAAGACTTGAAAATGCATATACACATAAAAAAAGTGCTCTACCGAGAATAAAAACTGAAGTAGCTACATATGTATAAATATGGCATAGCTCCTTCTTTTCATTCTCTTTGCGAGGGTCATAAAGACAAATGTGTTATTGATTTCTTCAAATAGCTTATTTTTTTGTAGATGAGCTTAATGTTTTTTGCCATCTGATCATATTTCAGATTTTCATTTTCTAAATTGCCGACGTGTGCTTTTATCTAATTCAAAGTTATGCATCTATTTTAAGAAAAAAAGTTCGAATTGTTCTGATTATTTTTAAGACGTTTTGTTAAATTTGATGGCTATGAGTTTAGTTCAGTTTACTTATATTAACTTCCCGTTGTAAAGCAACTTTAGGGCTATTCTGAGACGGACCTCGTCATTTTTAACCATGGTCAGATGACAAGGACGACGCCTGAGCTTGCACTCCCCCTCTTCCCACCACACCATCGGGAGGACGTTTGGCCTGTCAGATTTAACGTGCAGGAGATCCCCCCCCTCTCACAAGATGATTCCGAAGTTCAGACCACCATGAGACCACCACTGCCTTGATGGCTATGAGATTACAAAAGTTAACACTTCTAATTGATTCAAGTGCAGGCAACAGAAACTCTCTTGTTATCTAAGAGCAGAGAAAAATTTATTGCATGAAAATTTCGGTTCTGATATATATAATCTATTAATTTTTGAGGCAGATTCAAGAGTTCTTATTCTCAGTAGAAATAAGTTAAATTGGTATTTCCTACGATCGGGCAGTTATTCATTTGGTAACTATAAACAAATTTTCTGACTGAAGCTTTTCTTTTAATTTACAGATGAAAATTTCACGAGAAAAAAAATAAAGATATGTTCTGCTATTATTTGCTATAAACCATGAGTGCTTCGCATATACAATGTTTTTTATTTACTTTGCCTTATTTTACTTACTATCAATTTTTGTGACTTAGATGACTATCATGTAGCTAAAAACTACATAATCCTGAACTAAAAAGTAAAACATTATCTATACTTAGAAATTAAATTACTCTTATTTGTTGATTCTAGAATTGCTTTTCAGTGAGAAATTTGACCTTTTAAGCTCACCTCTAAATTTTACTTCCCTACATCAATTTTTATTTTACTATCTGTCTTATTTTTATTTTACTATCTGTAAAACGGATTGACGTACATGAAGTCTAAGTTACTATCAGTCAAATGAAATCATAAAACGTGTTGTTGGATTCGAGGTTTCGGTAGCGTTAGAAACCGAAGCTGATTTTTATTTCTTAATTTAATTGAAATTTTAACTGTTGCCATTTCGATTATTTTTAGTTTTACTTTTTTTCTTATCTTTAATCATACAGAGAGAATATCGAGGAGATAAAAACATCTGATAACCATCAGCTCCGTGAGAAAATAAATCGCTCCATTCGTTCAAAAACACCTTTTCTACAGTCGATTCTTCATTCAAAATTAGTATTTTTTCACTTTCATGAAGAAGCATTCTTTTCTGGTTTCTGAAAAGGTAAATCAGAGTAACATTGATTCTTGTTAATTAGTGTTTGAATTTTCACTCCTAATTTAAAACTGAATATCTCTTACACTTTTTAAAAAAAAAAATAGCTTTATACAGTACTTATATCGTAAACATTGGATGTTATGCAATTTTTTTTATAGTATATTAAAGCGCGAAAAATACACAATGCATTATTAAAATTTATTTTATAGTAGTTTTTTATGATGGTTTGGACGTGTTTCAGATGCTATGCGTATGCATAAATGTATAAAACAATAAATATTTAATTAAAACCTTATCTATACACATTTAATATTATTAAAGAATTTTTTACAACTATATTAACTAAAAAACAATATAAAAAATTTTTTAATTCAACTCCCACTTAGGTAAAAAAAAAGAAAAATTTTATTTTAATTGCTTTTTGTTAAATAACCAGTTTTGTTAATTAACTAGTTATCAAAAAACTTTAAGTGTTAAAAAATTATTGATTTTTGCAAGAATTGAATTTGCATTTTCACCTTCACTTAACAAACACTTAAATCCTCGCATCTTACCGATTACGCTACTGCTTGTTGATTTCGATTTCATTAAAAACTGCTAAAACTAAAATTTAAAGCATTAAAAATTTATTAAATTTAATGAAGGAATTAATATTTGTAAAAACTGCATTAATATTAAGTGCCATCTACTGAGAGTTTAAGAAAATGTATTTGTACTCGAGTGGATGAATAAAACGCATTTTATTAATGATTGAAAATATGAACAATATATACAAATATATATGGGGAGAGTGTGAAATATATGTATTAATTGAATAATGTGAATCATTAAAAGGAATGTTTCTTTTTATGGTAGAAACTGACAGATTGATTTCTAACATTAAAATAACTTTCATATATTTCAAATCTGCTATTTCTAAAATTCATTTATCGTATTTCCTTAAACATGATACAAAACGCATTTATATGTTCTTTGTATATCTGTTCTTCATTTGGTGTTTTTTTTTTTTTTCTTAATTTAAACTTTGATTACAGTTTGTAGCTTTTGCATCAAAATTTTGTACTTTCTTTTTTCAGCTCGAGTTAAACATAACGGAGAATTAAAATATATAGGACAACTTATTCATTCAATATCATATTCAAAACAAAATTACTTTAAAATTTTCAACCTCTTAAATTATTACAGAGCAAGTTATTCCAGAAATCTCTCTATAATCTAACCTTAACTTTTCTTTCCAGTTAAATATAATACTTCATTATAAAATGTGAAAAAAATAAACTTCATTCAAATGTTGAATATTTAAATTCTAATTATTGTCACGTTGTCGCTTTTTCATTTTGATTTACTTTTCCACAAAAGTAAAATAATTTATCAATGAACAGAAAGATAAGTTTCAATATTTTTAAAGGATTATGGCTTTCAATCCGTATTTTATCATTTTAAAAACATATTCACCTTGTATCTATTATTATTCAATCTTAATAATATAGTTATTCATATTGCATCCATCTTCATATTAATCTAGTGCTCCTCGGATCTTCTTAGCATATGTCTATGAACACGAATGAATTACAAAGAAACTCGTTTTTGATGCACATGTATTTTTTTTTATTTGAAATAACCATACTACAGATATTGACTCGATTTACAGAACTATTTGTTTGCAGGTAAATTTGAAATTGAAAATATCAAATATGTTAATAGTCATAAAATTGAAAATATCCGGATTCTTTTAATCATGTAGTGCATTTTTTAATGCATTTCCAGAGTAATTTTGAAATGGTATCACACCAATCTCTACTACTTCTAATCCGTTATAAATACCTTATTAATACTAATCTTAGATTCATATTCTTAAAAAAGTAAATTTTCTAATGATTTTTAAATTTATTTAACATGTTTTGAATTAATTGAGGGCAATGAGAAATTCATAAAGAATATTTTTCTTTTAATTGCACACTAATTATTTAGCTCATAATATACTTAGTGATTTGTTTTCTTAAACTTTTAGTATTAGTTTTGAGAAAAAAATGTCTCTTTATTTTATAGACATTGCAAAGACATTTTCATCTCCAAGGCATTCAGGAGAAGAAAAATGAATGACCCAATAGTTATGTTACTAGGTCCGACAGGTAAAATTTCTCTTTCATATATAATAATATGTCGGTGGAAATAAATTGGAGGAATTCTTTAACATGTTGAATTAACTATTTGCTTTTGAAAATCCAAGAGAATGCAGAACTAAAACAATTATAGGAGTTTGACAAAACAGAACGAACTTAAAGCATCTGTTTTCAAATAATATAAAATCACTGTTCTGTTACAGTATTAATTAATATTTAATGCTAGAGTGCATATTGGCAAATAGTGAATTCATAATGAATAATAATTTACGCTTGTGTCTAAATCAATTTAATAATGAATGCACTATTTTATTCGTTTATGATATTTTATTATTCACACAATAATGCCGTATGATTTGCCATTATAACAAGCCATATGATTTGGTTTTCATTATATTACAAAGCTTAAAAAAATTTCCAAGTTTAATTATCATAGCAATTATGTGTTTGCACAATTGGCATCAACGTTTCAAAACGTAACGAGAGAAAATCCACATATATTTCTCAAAAATAGCCGATTACTAAGATTCGATTCAAATTTTATTACTTTTTGAAATTTTTATCTGCTCTAAATTTATTGTTGATCGTTTGCCTTCATATTGTACATTTTTGTTTTCATAAAACATTGAAAAAAGTCAGGCTAATATCTTCCGATTCAATTTTTTATTTTAATCGCTGTTGAGCATCGTTTAGCCATCCGCATGGCGCAGTTAACTTTGAATATGAAATTTGCACCAGTAAATCCAACAAGACAGTTAATCAACAATAGAATGAATAAAGAAAAGGATCTTAAAATTGAATAACACTTTTACTTCATTTCCCGCTATTGTTCAAAACCTTTATTTCAGATCCATTTTTCTTTCTATTTCCCCTCTATAGTATTATTGCTATTTTCAGACTTAAAAATCCAAAATTAACAATTTCTTTCAATTATAAATTATTAATTGTATTGTTAAGTACTAAATAATTTTCTTATAACTAGCACTTTGAATTTGTTGTAAATTTCCATTTTACTTCTATAATAATTAGAAGTCTCAAAAGCAATCTAATAAATATTTTTTGTTCTATTGTTTCGGCTTTGAACAAATTTCTACATATTTTATTCGTTTCCTTGTACTCTTTATTTCATGAAATTTTTTTTTTT
>JAPMOQ010053493.1:299463-343914 GCA_026543055.1 Argiope trifasciata | reverse complement strand
GTGTGTGTGTGTGTGTGTGTGTGTGTGTGTGTGTGTGTGTGTGTGTGCGTGTGTGTGTGTGTGTGCGTGTGTGTGTGTGTGTGTGTGTGTGTTGGCGCTCTACAGGCCAGACCGTTGGACCTACAGCTACCAAATTTGGTACATGTATACCTTGGAGGTCGGGAATGTGCACCTCGGAGCCCTTTTTTCGAATTTTTAATTAGAATTTGAATTAATTAAAATTTAAGCGAAATTTCGACGTTTTTCCGCTATAACTTCCGAAAATATTATTGGATAAACATGATTTTAACATCAATTTAAAGATAAAAAAATTAGCTTTCTAATAATATCAGTATTTTAACATTTAACTTAAGTTTCTATTTGTAATGAATTTTTAAAGAAGCATTTCAACTATATTTTTCAACAATATATTTCGGACAAAACAATAAAATTTAATCTGCAGGAGCACGTTACGAGTGGAAGGGAAAAATTATCTTTTATCAATAGGTTGCCATCAGATAGATAAAAACTCAAATTAAAAAAATAAATAATTGTTGCAAATTAAACATTTAAAAATGCAATTTTCAGCACGTGTCTGCATGAAATGAAATAAATATGAAATATGTTTTTTCTTTTTAAAAAAAAGAAAATTCAAAGATTTTTTTGTGACTTTTACAATATTATTAATTAAATAAATCAGCTTTGTTTAATAGTAGAAATACATCTATAAAAAAGTCTTAATGAAGTAAATAGCTGCATAGTATGTAGCACGAGTCTATAAATGCTTTAAAAAATGAAGAATATTTAGCTTTTAATTAAAAAGAGATGAACTTGTGATATCAGTGTTTTAATGTATAACTCAAGCTTCTATTTTTAGCGAATTTTTAAAGAAATATTTTAACCATGTTTTTTTAGCACGTGACTGGATAAAATAAAATAAAACAATGCCGGAAATTCAAATAAAAAAAAACTATCATCGCAAATCAAATCTAAAGAAATACAACTTTCAGCATGTGACTGGATAAAATAACATAAATATAAAGTGAGATATCTTCTAAAAAAATAAATGCAAGGCAATGGATTCTATGATCATTTGCAATAGATATATAATTAATTCCATAAATTATCTTTATTTACAGTAAACCTGGTTGAATTTAGACAGGATATGCATTGAAATCCCGACTTAATGGCATATTTCTATAATCGTTTGTAATATCTGTATCATTAATTCAATAATGTTTCCCCTTTTTCGCTTTCTTTAAAAAACATATTTAACATTTTGGCAACATCACCGAAAAAAACATTTTTAATATTTTGGAAGCATAATCGATAAATTGTTAGAGCATTAAACTCAAAAAGTTTTTTCGAATAAAGTTACCGACTCTTAAACTACTAATAACTGAATCTTTTAACTTTAACTATTTCTTAAATTTTGGCTAATGAATATGTGATTTAATTGAAAATTTTAGAACGCATTACTCATGGCGAACCAGCTGGTCGCCAAAGGCGCTAGTGTGAAATATAACGAGCGAAAGAAAATAATTCGTCTGAAATCCGAAAAATAAGATTCATTGAGATTTATCAATAATATTTCTAATTCCTTTCAGCTTATGAAATATGGTTGGTTGACGGCATATAATTGGCAATGTGAACCCATAGACACTTCGGACAATCCTATTGCCCTCAAAGTAAATGAATTTTTGCTTGTTTTTACTGTAAAGAGTTGTTGTGTTATAATTTATGGTAGAAAGAGACTTTACTTAATATCGATTTTTTTTCACTCAAATGATGAAAATCTTCGAAAAGCAATTCAAAATTATATTTAAATTATCTTTTCTATTTTTTTTAAACGAAGAAATTTTAAATTCTTTACACAAATAATTACATCATAAATTGTCTTACAAACAATTTCTTGAAATTGAATCATGTATATTCCATCACGCAAATTATGAAACTTAATCATTCGTAACATGATTAAGCTTCAATGACAATACAAACTTATGACTTAAAATATCCAGTGGTTAATCTCCCGTCTTTCCATACATCAAATGTCAAAGTTTCTTCCTTTTCTAGCTCTTTCTAATACTTTCCTTCAATATAAGACACATATATTAGTGTTCTAAAATGTAAATATTTTTATCTTATTTCCAAGTTATTATTCTTTAATTTTAAAATCATAAATATCAATTGTAAAACAACATTAATTTTTTTTAAAAAATTAATAATGAGATAAAGTAATTGATCATTTATCACTAGGAATTCAATTTCAATCAAAATTGCTTATTAAAAAGTAAATTACAAGGATATTAAAATACTGACTATTGTTAAGATCACAAAAGTGTAAAAACTCCAAACTATAGCACATAATAAATTTCGAATAAAATCGATTATAAACTATAAACTATGCTTACGAAAGTAAAATAAAAGCAAAATTTATTCGCGTGGAAATCTTGATGTGCATGTATGAGAGTTGACGGTCTGAACAAAATGTAAAATGTTATCCAACTGTTTCACTACGGTGCTACTGAAATCAGTCTGTTATCATATAATCAAGATGCTTGTAACTTATTGAAAAATCTACAGGAAAATTTCAAGTATTATTATTATTCTAATACCTTAATGTATACAACATTAAATGACTTATTATTTTCCGTCAGCACATGCAAATTTTGAGCACTTGAAACACATGAACAATCAACAAATAATTGACCTGAGAAACACGGTGACATGACAATGTAAGCCCATATTAATGAGCGTTACTTTTAAGGTTTGGACCTGGAATTTATTGATCGTCATTGTAAAAGACATTTTTAAAGGGAATTGCAGCCTCTTGAAGCAAAATGCGTTGTTTGTAATAATAGGTATCCGATGAATTAAAACGCTGTCTCCTCTAACATCTCCTATAATAAAGTTAGCTTTAATAATGTTACTGCCAAGCTCTGTGATACGTAGCCTAGTACTGTTGTGCAGTCTGGGTGCGAAAAGAGTTCGCATCAGTAGAGCTGGAAAGACTGCTTTAAGCTCCAGTTTATGCGAAGGTTGTTACTCTATTCCCCAGAGTTACACCTGTTAACTCTGGTGAGTTTCGAAATTCAACGTGATAAGCCTTACTATCATGAATAACCATTACAGTGTCCATGTATGTGTATAGTTTCGAATTTCCGACGATCGTTTAAATGTTTTTGTTTATTTTATTGACTCACTCGTTCTTTGGCAACAGCACAATTTTCTCATAATACCATTCTGCATTATTTGTATTAACTTCCAAACTGAGAAAATCTTACATAATAGGTTCATCTTTTATAGCTACTTGATAAGAAAATTCTTCTGAAAATAGAATTATCCCCTCTGCAGCTGATTTTTAGACGATCCTCTCCAATTTGCAGAATCTTATATGCAAAGATATCTGATTCATGGTCATTGCACAGTTGGAAGGGCATGTTGCACTCCATATGGAGCATTTCAATCTTAGAATATAGAGACGACTCCTTGAGGAAAGCCTTTATTTCATCCACTGGTGTGGCCCTCTTAATAATTGGAAATGTCTGTCTAAAACCACCTACGAGCGAAATGATACTGCCATCCATCACCGCCTCATCATTGAAGCAGATATCTTGCCGACTGCGGCTTAACGCCTCTAATGCATGTTTGTGCGACATTGTGCTGTCGTCCCATACTATTAACTTGCAATGCTGTTAACTTTTTTTTGGAAATGTTGCATTTTGGGGTATCTTCCCTTACAGGATTAAGCGGTAAGATGAAAACTGAACGTGCAATCCAGCCATCGTTGAGCAAAGTTGTGGAAATGCTAAGGTAGCTACCGTCATAAATATATTGTGGTCCTTGAGGATTTGGGCTATCATAAGATTCATCACAAATGTCTCTCCCTTACATCCTGGCACGTCAAGAAAGAATAATGCTCCCTCTCCACTGTTTATTCGGTGCAGAATCGTTTCGTAGACTCGACGCTGCTTGTAAAGTAATCGTATTGATATTTCATTGATCTGCACTTCTTAAACTGTGGTATTAAAGCTTAACTTATTCACAACTTCGCTTGATAATTCTACTCTTTGCAGCGTGTGGGTAAGCTGAAATCAGCTAGGCATTTTCCAGGTATGGAAATAATTTTATCCTCAATTAGTACCAAAGCTCCGTTAATGATTATATAATTGTGAATGACCAACCTAAGCATGATATCTTCTGATAAAGCGTCCTTGTATTTATCTCACATCTGGTAGGGGTTTAATAGTTAGCAAGTGCTCACTAAAAGAGAAAACAGCCCTGCTAGCTACTTTAATCGCCTACGTTTTATAACTCCTCTACGAAAGATTAGATTTGCGTTTCCTGTACATTTCGAAAAACTATCAAATAATAATAAATCATTAAGACTAACCTACGACATTATGTATTTAAAATTGTAAACCTATACGAAAAATATGCAAGTAACAAATGCAGTTTAATTATAAACGCAAACTACTAACTTATAAACAATTTATTTACATTGTGTACCTGAAATAAAACAAAACAGTAACTTATGTCCATATTTCTACAAAATAATGTCAATTTTACTTTATTTCTCGATCGAGATTGAGATAGCTACAGCAGCATAATACACATATTTTTTTAACTTTTTATTAAAATGAACATACTATTGTCAACAATCAGAATACCCTGCGTATGAGTAAATTTTAAACGCTAGTTGGGGTAACGCAACTGCTTGAATTTTCTACACCAGTTGGGTAATACATTGCAGATTAGAAATTTTAAATGCCCTTTGTTCTGTTTTAATTTAATTTGAAAGTACTTCTGAAGGAATTCGAAAGATTGATTAATTAAATTTATTATAAAAATTCATTAATGTTTAATTTTAAATGCATCTAACACTAAAATAATGAACAGAATCGTTTGAAATAATCAGTTAAAAACATGTTACGCTTAGCTTCATTAGGTTGGAGAAAAAAAATTGAAGCCTTACTTATTAGGCAGTAGGGAAATGAAAAGAGTTTTGGCTTAAAAGTTAGTTTTTACTCAATAAAAGATTAACTACTCAATTAACCGGAATAACTAGTAAACTATGTCGTGTTCCAGATTATAATCTATTACTGCTCTAAATTTCATCCAATTCTGTTCTGACGTGATTGACTAACAAACTTTAATAATGGTAATATAAATACTTATAATCAAAAAGTACCAAATGACCTAAATAAGTTGTTGTAATAAAGAACCAATTGATTTATGCATTGCAAATTGATGAATAAACTTGAATCAAATTGATGAATAATCATGTATAAACGGAAATACAGAACTTTTTAAGATTAATATTTTTGCTTACACCAAAAACATTAAAACAAACTTTTTTTATATATCAGCATTTATTCTTTTTTTTCTAGATTGTTCAAGTATGCTGGGTGTTTTTCATTTCAAAATTAATTGAGTACTTTGATACGGTAAGAATATTTAAAATAACTTTTATTTTTTCTAATTTTGAAAAAGTTTTAATAAATAAAATTGATTTTTCTTTGGTTACTCTTTTCGATTTTAATTCAAAGCTTACAAAAGCGAACAATATAAAATCAATAGATTTTTTTGCTACTCCCTAATATAGCACACATAGCTGTGTTAGTACTTTGGTTGTTAAAAAATTGAGGCAGAAAAAACATAAATATTATAATTATTTTAAAAATTTTCAATTGACTCAAATGTTCTTATGACATGAGCGTCATCACTGAGATGCCCTTTCTAATTGTTATTTAGTAACATGTTTCTAAGCCAGGAATACTTTTCGTCTGTGCTATTTGCTCAGAAGTTACGTAGGTTATTCTAACAAAAAATTTGAATGTTTGTAAAATTCGTAAGAAATTTGAATGAATGAGCGTAAGAAAAAAAGTACTTTTAAAAAATGAAAAAGATTCTCAATGAAATAAAATGTGCAGAGAAGCTTTAGATATTAAATCACCAGCCCTTTTCAAACCTTTTTTGATTCTATGTTATATCTCAAATTTTTATAGACTATTAAATTTTCCGTCAGAAAAACTTTATATAGTTTACAACCCATTTTTGTATCAGTATGTTTAATAATTAAGTCAGAAATTAGATTAATTTGATATTCAAAAATTGTGTTTTTATTAATTGCTTTATTGAGCTTTTTGGTTATGTATTCAGTTCGTATTTTAATGTATAAAAATAAATTCACATTTAATTTTCCAAAGTAAATCGATCATACAACGTGAAATATTCTGAAGGTCTTTACATTTCCTTTCATGATTGTTTATCTGTATTAAATTTTCAATTTATATTTAATAGTTTATTTCATATATCATTGATTGAATTTTCATGACCATTTATAAATATTTCAAACAGCATAAATTAGCTGAAATGCGTTGCTAATTAGCTGAATTTATCTCTAAATTCTAAAATAAGTGACTTTGAAAAAATATTCTAGAACATTTCTTTCTTTTTTTAAAGAAAAATTCTTATTGAACTTATGATCACACAGAATATTCAGGAATTTTATAACAGTTAATGTTGAATTACATTACTTTTTCGCATGCTAAATACAAAAAGAGGGAGTATTATAATGCCGCATTAAAACGAAGCATTGCCATGTCTGCATGTTGAATAGTTATGACGCTGGACTCATAGTCAGGAGATCATGTGTTCAAATCCAAGTAGGCTAAAAATTTGTTTTTCCTTTATTTTGTGTTCCAGAAGATTCTGAGCCTTTCTTTAATTTACCATATAAGTGCTCTGGCCTTTACTTACTGTCTCCAGAAAGGTATTCTGGAACATTCCCTACTTGTATAAAAGCTGAGGATCTCTCAGCCACAACTCTTAGTTCAGAGTTGAGCTAATAAATTGATTTAACTCTACTTCCAGTGTCTTCTTTATTTCTATCTACGGGACAATAATATCAATATATTTGAATTTGAGATTTTGAAGAATTCTGACTTTTCAAATCTCTCCGAGTTAAGAAAAGAAATTACGTATGTAAACACTATAAATTAAAAAAAAAAACTTTTACGTTTAAAAAAAATTTATTTAGAAGAAGTTTGCCTGTGTAGCTGTTTAAGTACAAGTAAACACTATAATTACAAAATGTAAAAAGCTAAGAAAAATGAATGCACTAAAATGTGAATTTCAATCATACTTTGAAAGAGATACACTACTGGTAAAAGTTTTGCAAGTCTGGGAAATTTCACGTTTTTTCAAGAAAAAAAATCCCACTGAGTAATATTTTTTCATTTAAAATAATATATTTTTATATCTATACGTTAAATTAGACTAAATGCAAGTTATAATTAATTCATTGAACAACTAAAGTTATTTTGTTCCAAAAAGAATAAAATACAACAAAATGTACAAGTTATCAATATAAGTTTGGAATTTTTGTTCCATTTTGTTCCCCGGAATAATATGAAGAATAGAAAAAAATTTAAGTTCCTTTGATCCAGAAAAGATAATTAAATAGTTCAAAAGAGCTGAAAAGCGTTTAATATTTGGTTGGGCCACCTCTGGCTTCTACCAAAGCAGCCACTCTTTTAGGCATGGATTCCACAAAGTTTCGCAACATTTCTTTCATGGTGTCATATTTGAATTATTGTTTACTGAATTAATAGTTTTTTTTTTAAATGACTTTCAGCTATTATTTCTAAATTATACTAAAAAAATTCTCAAAGGTGTTTAAATCTAACAAGTTTCCTGGTTGTGCTAAAGCATAAATACCATGTTTTTCAAACAAAGTCCTAAACTAAATTAATGAATGTTTCGATACAGAGACCTGTACATAACTGAAATGGAATTTAAAATTACTTGTAAAGTTTGTGTTTCTAAACATGGCAAAATCCTAGATTTGTTGAAATATTTTTTTCTACCTTGGGAATATCTCACGTGCACTTTGAAGGAATTAATCCATTAGATCACCAACATACTTGTCACTACATTTAAAGGCATTTAAAAGTTGATTTGTATGAAATTTTAGACCAAATCTGTCAAAGAGTTGATTGTCTATCAATCAGTATTTTTGCGTACAAGTAGATGAAGTGATTCAAAAACTAAATAAATTATTATTTAACATACATGATATTGTAATTTCATTCGTAATTCTAACGGAAATTTTGAGTTCAATAGCCAGAAAAAATCAGAAAAAAAACAATCAAAATTATTGAATTTTTTCAAATAATTTTTTATGAGATTTTTTGTAAATCAAAAAAGAGATTTGATTTTCAAGTTAACCTTATCACAGGGATTAATTGCTGAAAAACTCGTCAAAAATGGTTAGATTTTGTAATTATCGTTAGCCAACGTAATGTAAAGCAATCGTGCTCTTAACAAAGATTTAAAATTTTGTGTGGGGGAATGGGGATAATGCTTTTGTTAGAAAGGGTGAGAAAAATACTAGAGAGATTACTTTATCTAATTTGTCTGGAAATTATCAGTTTAGATAGAATGCTTAACTTAATTTTGTGAATTGTCTGAATATTGGTATAATACCACTGAAACAATTAAATAAATATTGAGAATTATTTTGCATTAAATTTAAAATTTAGAAAAAATAAATTAATTAACTTTACTTGCACTCAATTTATATTTTTATATTAACTATTCCTGCCATAAATTTCGGATATTTTCATTTGATCTTATGTCTATAACATGCGCATATTTATTAAATGTTTATCTGTTAAACACTCTATAAAGCTTATGAAGCTATTTTTATTTGCCATTATACTATGAATAAATTGTTTTAGAAAAATTTAATTTTCCTCGATTTCCATTACAAATGCTAAATCTTTTGGAATAGATGCAAAAAATATTTATTGTCCCGATATTCGTTAGTTGAAACAACTTTATGGGTAAGAGGATTAACGACATTATGAAAACTTCATTTTTTTAAATGATACTTTAATGATACTTCTTTCCAATACAGAGGAAACATAAATTTCAGCAAGACCTCTAATTTATTTTGTTATTTTTTTCCATATATTGATATGAATAACTTCAATATTAATTTGTTGACATGAGAGCTGATGCTTGAAAACAATGCACTTTTCAAAGTCGTCGCATTCAAAACAAAGAAGCTTCTTTTATGATATACACCCATTTTAGATCAAAATTTGTATCAAACAAAGCTACGTAAACTTTTACAATTTCTTTACAATTTTCTTTACCATATCATAACTTTCGTCATCTGATAATTTAAAACACTAATTTTAAGGCATTTAGGCTTTCGCCTTATTTGGTTGCCTTTGATTGTTTTCGGCAGTAAATGTGATAAAATTTGAATTTTTTTAATCATTGTTAATAAATGTTGTACTTAAAACATTTGTTTACTTAATAAATTTGAAATAAGTAAAATAAAATGTAACAGATAATTCTGAAAAATCCATGAAATCAACATGTTTGGTATAGTGGCCTATAGATGAAATAGGTGTAGTGGCCTGTTTCACCTTTATGATGAAACATTATAGGTGAAATAGGCTAAATAACAAAGTTCGATGTATGTTTAACATGAAGACACGAACACTTGGACAACAAAACATAACCAAGACGAACGCAAAAGCGGCACTTACAATAAGCAGCAGCATACAAGAATCTAATAATAGTAAACAACTGTAATAGCACAAAACGTTCGAACAGAATTCAGCACGAAGAGAGACTTCACAGAAGTATTCAAGTCCCTCAAATGTCTAATTTTTTGCATTGTCCACTCGCTTTAGCTGAAACTGACTAGTGGATATATGTTTTATCAATTCAATATCTAAATAAAAAAAATCAATCTTGGAAAAAGCAAATATTTATAAAATAAGTATGCCATACATTTTTAAAAATCTAAAATCAATAATTAATATTTAATTTACGTGTTTTAATACAGTGAGTAGAGTTTAAATCTTTATTTAACTGAATCCATTCATTTAATTATCTTTGTTCTAATGAGTTTATTGTTCATTTTATAGTTTTCCAATTTTGATATAAATAGTTTACCGAATATTAAAATATATATAATTTTTATATTGGAGCTGAGGATAATAATATTTTATGTATAATATCTATTTTCAAAAAGATGTATCATTAATTTCATTTGGATGCTTCCAAATCTTCGAAATCATTTGACAGTAAAAAGAATCTCTTAAATCACAAATCTTGTTCATTTATTTATGAAAACATTTTCATTTTTTTTATCCTTTTTCCTTTTTATTTAATATTTAATATAATTTATCATAATCTTAAATCGTTGATACGAAAATTAAAAAGATTAAATGTTTTTTTATTCCTTTGGTATAATTTGTGTTTATTAACATGTATGGAAAATTAAATTGCAAAAATGAACAAAATTATCTTAAGAAAATTCTTTTCTTCTCTAATAGCAATGCAGAAATGTTTATAAGATTTTATCTCAATCTATTTATGCTTTATATGGATGCATGATTGTTTCGTAAGAATATAATTTATGTTCACAAGAAAAAATCTGTTATTAATTTTTTTGAAATAAAAAGAACAGCATTGAATAAAAAAATAAATGTCATAAGAAATGAAAAATCTCATTAATGTTTCTTTTGTAATATCTTAATGAATATTATATAATATTCATAAACTATTTATTTACTTCTTGCACTTAAAAAAATAGTTCAAGTGAAAATGCTGGAGTTTGATGAAAACTATTTAGTCTTTAATCCATTTCATATTTACAGAAATTACTTGTTCAGAATTTTATAGAAATTACTTGCTATTTTTCGATAATAAATGTAAAAAGCTGATCTCTCCCAAATAATATAATTATATTATATTATTTATACAGAGAAATAATATAATTATATACCAAATAATATTTTTATATTATTTTCCCAAATGACATAATTATATAGTATCAATACAATACGGAGTGGGCATACTTTTAACCTGCTTGGGGGCCCTTTGGTTTAGTAACTAAAAACGGCGAAAAGTCGTTTAACTTATTACAAATTGAAGAAAATGAAATTATATTCTTTTTTCAAGCTATGGAAGACAAAGGAAAATGTAATCTTTAAGAAAAAATATTCCAAAAATATGTTATTGTTTTTTCCATTCATGAGCAAACTCATGAAATCTAGACAGATTATGCAAATTGTCCTTTTAGGAATATATATTATCTAAGGAGTGAACTAACATTCAGTCAGTCAGCCTTTGACATTTCATTCATACTTAATAAGCATTTTTGATACTCTGAACGAGCTTTACTTGCATAATTGTATTTCAAAAGAAACATATGAGGTTTCAATGGATTTTATAAGTAATAAAAGTGTACAGTAAATATTGCGGTATTTGGAAGATTTCGTATCTTACATATAGGTGCGATATCTATTGTATTGCTGAGCGCTATGATAAAAAAAAAATTTAATACTAAATCACTAGAAGTTAGAGTTGTGCTTTCCAAAGATGGAAAGCAGTATCAGAAAATAAAGAAATTGCCATGTGGAAGTTTATAATACAATACAGAATTTCATTCAACAGATACAGTAAAGGTAATAGCGCAATAAGCAATAAGTGGATAAAAGAGATGAAGCCATCCAGCTTGATCGGTCATCGGATGAGAAAAATCAAATTGCGGTCTTAAAGTCAATACTTTGTATTAAAAGATTATTGCCATAGCATTCATAAGGGACATTATTTACATTTTAAAAATTCTGCAAGCTTTAAAGTTCTCCTATTTAAAAATGAGTCGTCCTCCGATCATCCAATAAAAGGCGGTCTCGTGTCGCAAAAGTGTACCACCAAGTGGAAAGGTGTCAGTCAAGCATTTGGCAGCGCGAGAGTTGTATAAGAAAATTTTGCACCTAGCAAAGTGTGATTATGTCAAACCTCTCAGACCTGGAAAAAGTCCTCATAATTAGATATCGCCCTACTGGAGAGTCCTTACTGTGCAGAACTACAGTGTCAATGGTTAGACAGCCTACACAAACCTAGGTAAGGTGTCTTCTCCGAAACACAACAGTCAAAAGTCGAATGACCATGGTAAAAGCATGTTAAAGAGGATAGTCGTCCTAAATCGCAAGATTACATTGCCGTAGATAACACTAAAGATGAATACCCATCTTCAGAACCCATATCCATGAAAACTATTAAACCAGAGTTGCATTCTATTAACATTCATAACAGAGTAGCTATTTCAAAATTTTTTGTTTGCTATGAAGAGACTACAGTGATGCCGAGAACACCTAAAAGGGACACAACAACAGTGGGGACTAGTCTTCTGGTCTGATGAATCCTCATTTACATTATTATAGATCAAAACGTGTTTCTGTCAAGCAAAAACCGGCAAACGCGTATCATGTTGACTTCCTGCTTCCAACCATGAAACATAGACGAGGTTCTATGATGGTGAGGAGCTCAATATCTTCCTATGGGTTGGAGTATCTCGCTGTCTTCAGGGGGATGATAACAGGTGACCATTACTGAGGCATTCTCATAGATCATCCTCATCCTATGCTTCAATCTTCCATGATGACAACGTCCTGTTCACACATCACGAGTTCAAACATGTTTATATGAACATGCTGATGAAGTGGAGCATCTAAGATGGTGTTCTCAGTCCCCTGATCTAAACATCATGGAGCTTCTGTTGGGTTTTCTTAGAGGGCAAAGTGAGTGCTCGGTTACCTCCTCCACGTACAATATCTCAAGACGAGACGGCTCAGCACGAGGAAAGGGTGCGAATTTCGATAAATTATGTACAAGACCTATATTAGTCAATCCCATGTCAAATGCAAGCTACTGCTCAGGCCAAAGGTGACTCAACCCCATATTAATTAAAATTTTTGATTTTTTTTTCCCAGGAGCGTTGCAAGTTGTATAGCGATTGTGTAATATGGTGATTGAATTCCGCCAAGGATCGAAATCGTGACCTTATGATTTGCAGTCGCGTAGCATATCCGCTAGACAAAACTGATCATCAGTGTTTAGTGGCTGTTACTGATTTATAAAGATACCACCACAATAACCCTTCACCAGTGAGTCTGTGGTGAGACGAAGAATTTCTAAATTCTTTTGCATGAAAACAAACAAAAAAATTCAACAAATAAAGGATAAAATTTCTTATAAATAGCCCATAGCTCGTTAAGTCATAAATATGCTGGAAATAGTTACGCTTTTAGGCATACAAGTGTATCTGCCACCATATCTGGACAAGGGGATTTAACTAATATCCTAGCTTGCATTATTTCGAAATCTTTTGAATCCGTTACAGTGACGTTTCATTCAGTGAAATTACTAAATTCCTTATCTTATTTGTCGTAAATATCTGAAATTAATTCTATTTTACCAAAAAAAATGTTTTAGAAATCTTCTTTGGTTACAACAAAAAATGTGACCAATTCAGAAAAAATTTCTAAATTTTGTATTACCTCACCTCGTCAAATTCCCAACACAGTTTTACACCAAAACATTGCCTAAAATGCGATATCAATATTTAATTATAAACCAATTACTTTGATTCAAAAGAAGTTTATATCTTCTTCTAATACTTTGTTCCAATCTATTGCTGTTTCTTCTTCAAATGGGATGAAAGTACAACAATTTGCCAAAGCCGATCGAATTATCATTCCGTTTTTAGGGCACGCAACTGATAGAAAAATTATCAGTTTAATACATTAATTTTATGTCTTATTCACTGAAAAGTAGGATGATGCATCATCATGCATGAGTTAATGATAAGTAAAGGATATCTTCCCTGTTATGTAGGCTCGACATTATCATGCACACAAAACATAACACACAAAAGTGTTACATGCATAACGTAGAAAAGGATAATATATAAAAATGTAAAAAGCAAAAATGTGACAATAGTCATACCAATCCCCATTGATTTTCCAACATAAATGATAATGTTATTCAAAATAAAAATATACCCAGAATAAAAGATTAAGGGAAACCACAAAAAATAATCACATCAGAAGAATACAGTAGCTTGATTAGGTATTTACGATGCTTTGAAGTAGCCCATATCTGACTGTTTCTTCGTCATTTGATGTCACGTGTAGAGAGTAGCTTTATTCACACACAGCTTTAAGCGACATTGTACCTCAATTTTTAAAAAAAATTTCAGGTAAAAATTACATTTTATTTTTATTTTATATAATATACCATTCAACTCTTTCCTAAAATTTTTTAACATAATTTAAATTTTAAAAAAATTGTGATTTTTTTAAAATATGCAAATTCCTCAAAATCTTTTCCAGGTAGCTTTTGTTATACTATATAAAACTTATTATGGATTTCCTCCTGCCGATAATATTTAATTTTTTACAATTTTTTATTGTAAAACATACTCAAAAAAAATCCGACAAAAGGTAGAAATTCTGACTTTAGACTTTTCTAAAATAATTACTAAACACTTTAAAGCTAATTCTATATTAATTTATGAAACATATATTTCGTGACATTCACAAATTTCACCTACTACCAGTTTTGAGACAATATATATATATATAAGAAAAATAAACAAAACCACAACATGTAGAATTATGTATTTAAAGTTTATATTCATCCAAATCAGAGTATAAAATCAATCCAATTGGCCTATAACTTTTATAAAATGTGATTCAAATCATTTTAAGAAAAAAAATAAAAAACATTATTTGGAAAAAAATATGAAGAATTGAAGATTCAAAGAAAAACCAATGAAAGAGCAAAACCTCACAAATCTTTATCATAACATTTTTAAAAAAATTAATATGTTATGAAAATAAATCAAATGTATATTTCTGCTATAAACATAAATTTGTAACATAAAAAATAAACGCTTTTTTTTATTATTTTTAAAAGTCTCAGCGTCTCGGATATTGTAAATGAACAAAAACGAAACTAAAAATAAATAAATTAATATTAAATTTTATTCTTGTAAGGAAAATTTCAAATATAAATTATTACAGGCTTCTTATTACAGGTTTCATAAGAATTATTGAAGGTTTCATATTGCTGATATAATAGGAATTATTGAAGCCTTCAAGCTCACAACATCTCAAGTTTGTGTTCTGAAATGAAACTAAGTTAGCCTTTATCTTCTTAATTAGGCACTTAGGCACCATTTCTTATTAATATTCTTTTGTAAAGTAAGACCTCGGTATAGAGTATATTAACTGCTAAATTTCAAGGAAAAATAACTCTAATAGCGAAAGGAAACGGAATTTTTTACCACAAAACACTTTTTCTTAAGTTTTTAAAACAAAATTAAAATTCAAAAGATCAGAATGGCACTCAAAGAGCTATGAATAATTAGCATGGTAAAAAATTAAGTGGTTTGCTTAATTTCAGTTTAATTATACATCTGAGAGTGGCGTAATTTTCATTTTTAGTTGACTCTGTTCTAGTTGACTATCTGAAAAGTGAGCGTGGCTTTAACACTCCTGTCAAGCATCAAACATTCTTAAATAACTTAGTATAATAATTAAGTTACATCTGTAAAATATTACTGGTGCATTTAGAAAGACACTTTATTATATGAGCCAACAAAAGGAATTTTGATTTTTTTATGATTTTCGAGTACCGTGTCATATGAATCAGTGTGCCCGTGACTATGTAGCATTGATAAAGTGCTTTTCTATTTTGCACACATACAGATTCTAGATTCCTTTCAGAATATATAGAATCGACGATTCCGAAATCTCTGTTATTCTCTCAGTTTTACAAATATTGATTTCTCCTCCGTAATGTTTCAACTACCAATTCTTCCACAACACATTTTACACTTACAGAGGTAGCTTTCATTAATGTGCAAACTGTTCATGGGAGACCCAGGCGTTCCTCATAGTTGTCGATTCCTCAATTATTCATCAAGCCGAGAGATTTTATGTTATCCAGCACCTCATTCAATTAAGTAATGATTTTTGCGATGCAACAGTCATTTAACAATTCTAGGTATATTCAACCGTAAACACTTGGTCAATCGACGTATCGAATAATAAGTTCATTTCCATCTTTTATTGCTATCTTATTTGTATGAAACGTTTTAGTAATACGAGTGATAACACTCTTTCATATACTTCTGTAAGCATTTTTTATACATGGAAAAAATGAAGTGTCCCTCTGCTTACATTCGAGGAAACCGAAATTTTTCAGAGCATTTATTAATTCCATTATGAATTTTTAAAGTTTGCTTAAATTTATGAGACACCCAGTAATTATAAATTAATATTTTAATTTTGCAGGTGATCTTTGTTCTACGCAAGAAGTATTCACAGATAACATTTCTTCACGTGTTTCATCATTCTACTGTACCTGTAATCTCATGGTTTTCATGCAGCTACGGCCCGGGTAAGAATACTGCCATTTTTTAATATTACTACTTATTTATATTCAAGAGCTAAATCAAGATATGCCCCTATTTCTGATATATTTCCTTCCATTATCATCTATGCATTTGCTTCTTTGTATCTTACAATAAGAAAGATGTGCAGCAGAGCACCATTTACACGTCTTCCTAGATAAAACAAGTAAGTATAAGGAAATAAAATTGAAATTTTAGTAATGAACTCTAATTTTTACCAATTTAAATCTACTAGTAGAAATTCATCAAAAAACAATAATTTTGAAGGGCTTAAAACATTACTTGTGTACAACAAAAAGTTACTGAAATCAATGATTGAATTTTAAAACTAATTACTTAACCAGTAATTGAGAAAACCATATTTATAAAGAGGAGGGAAAAACGCATAAGAATTACAGTTATTACAACGTTAAATTGCTAAACAGGTTGTATAAAATAAAGCGTGTTTAGGATAAATTATAAAGAGAAATAAAAAAAAACTGTTTCATAAATAAATTAGATGCTTAGAATAATCGGGAATCAAGGGACTCAGCCTTTAAATATATGAAATATATTCGTCGTTTATGAACTTCAGCTTTCTCTATTATTAATGTCTCTTATTTCAAAGAAAGACAATACACCTTTCTTTGATTGTGATTGAACGCTAGCTGACTATTTTTTTCCTGCTTGCGATTTTACGATTGAATTTCCCTTTGGTGGATAATTCAATAAGTTTTCTTCATATTGTTCATATTTTCAAAGCAAATTGCTAGCAGAATCTCTCAAGATTTTAATTTTATATCCTGTTTCCCCACAGTTTGCATTTCAAAGGATATTCTTTTCTTCCAAATGTTTCACAGAAAAGAAAATGGTGGATTCATTCCTGCCAAGTCTTTCAGCAATATCACGGAAAGAAAACCCACCTTCTCGCAGCCCTACAACACGACCTCGTTCAAACTCAGTGAGCTGTTGATAATGGTTTCTTTGACTTCTCGGGCCGCGGTTGCCCGGTGGCAAAGTCTCGGCTTCGGAACAGGTGGGTCTCAGGTTCGAGGCTCGATTCCACCGAAGAACCATTGTGTGAGGGGGTCTTTTGCACGTTAAATCTGTCAGGCCAAATGTCCTCCCGCTGGTGTGGCGTGGTGTGGAGAGGGGGGTGCCAGTTCAGGTGTCGTCCTTGCCATCTAACCATGGTTCAAAATTACGAGGCCCGTCCCCAAATTTGAATCGACGTCATCTTTCAGATGTATAAACACGCCTACCAAATTTCGTTTATCTAGCACAGCTCCTTCCTAGTGTTGGGATTTTTTTTCCATCAGTGTATTATCTAGTTATTTTTTATATTTATGAATTTTTTTAGATTTTTGCTACATTTAATGCTCTAGCCATATTTTTTTTTTTATTTTTACTTGATAATATGTTGCTTTTTACACTATCGTGCATAGTTCCTCTTAATTATTTCATTTTAATACTGTATGACATTCGTACCTTGTTTCATTATATCTTTAACAATATTGAGATTTCGGAATGTTTCTTGTAAAATGTATCACATTTTATTTGCGTAATAGCCCTTTGCTGTAAATGGAGATCATATCTCTGAATAATATGGCATCGATTGTGTGTGATTCATTCATTTTAGAATGGATATTCACACAACATTTTCAATATTCATATACATTTTTTCTCCTTTCACATTTAATTTCATTCCATAAATGTATCGATGCACCTACCTTTTTTTTTCAAAAAACGCCTATAAAATTTGTTAAGAAAGCTTATGATAAACAGAAATAAACACGATAATATATATGTTTCGAATATGTACTGAGTGGGCAAATTATTATGAACACCTAACAGTTTTATGTAAAATGAACAATGGCGTCACAATGTTGGCACTAGAGTGTGCGAGAGCTACAAAAAGGAATGGAAGACACGCGAACAATCAATTGTACTGTGCTACTAGATGAGATATTTGGCAAGAAACGTGACTTAACTGAATGTGAATGATGTATGATTGTAATGATTGTAGATGCTTGGAGCCTCGGAACCTTCCCCTTTGCTGAACCCTCGTATCAGTAAAAGGGAAGTTTTCGAGAGCAGCAGTTATTTATGTATACAGAGAGTGGACTACCAAGCAGAAAACCAAATATCAACGTCAGGCTTGTAATTGTTTCAGGCTACGTGCTCGAGCTGAAAGGATACCTTTCAGAGTTATACATTTCATTAGAAGAGAATAAGTACGTCAAACAAAGGGGAATCTTAATGAAGAAACAACTACGAGCCTCTCTGAAAAAGTGAGGGGCATACATTATATCATATAAGCTATGAAAGCCGACCACTTGCCCGAAAGCATCTGTTGTCAGCCCAGAACAAGAGCAGAGATCTCCTGTTTACAAACGCACATAAGGATTGGGCAGTAGATGACTAGAAAAGGGTCATGTGATTGGATGAACCGCGTTCCCAATTACATTATGCATATGGAAGGGCTCGGATAAGGCAAAAAAAAAAAACGAAAGCATGTACCCAAACTGTATTGGCTCACCACTTCAAGCTGGTGTAAGTGATATTATTATTTGGGGAATATTTTCTTTGCATTGCATAGATTATTTGATTACTCTGTAAAAATATCTGAATGACCAAAGCTATTTAAGTGTTTTCGTATATGAAATACATACTCTGTCATATACATAATACTGAAATAGTACTCGGCCAGGGATAGATAATTTCAGCAAGAGAAATCTCCTTGTCACACGGGGTTCAGCATAGTCTAACCAGGCTATAACCCTAGTCTAACGACATTAAAATCAACCAACCAACCATGTCATACAGCTAGTACTTTCATCAAAGGGCTCAAAGAACATGACACTGACTTTACCTTTGGCCCGGACAATCACCAGATCGCAATCCAATTCAGAATTTGGGGGATCAGATCGGATGGATCATCAGACAGGTGGATCTAGTGCCCTCCAATCTGAAGGAACTGGAAAGTGCAGTTCATCGAATACCTCCTACCGCCTTCCAACATCTCACAGAATGTATGCCAAGATGAATGCGAACAATATTACTGGCTAAAGGTGGCCCAACACTGAGGAAGTGCTTATAATGATTTGGCTACTCAGTGATATGTCTAGTGAATAGATGGATTTTCCAGCAATCTCTGAGTGACATTCAGCCAATACCCATCTTATTTCTTGGGTCTGGATTCAAAGTAATGTCCTTTTATTATAATGAATGTCACCTAATCTTTTATATCTACTAGCATTTTTTAACTCAAAAATTTTAATCTTTCGATTTTTCTTATAATTTTCTAAATTTTAATGTATGTTAATGTTTCTAAATGTTAATGTAACATGTTATACATTTCTAAACGTTTCATAATGTTAAATTATTTAATTAAATTACATTTATACCTACGTTCATGTTTCTGAGTACTGATGAGTGACATTTTTTTAAAATATCAATAGGAGTACAATAACATAAAAATTTCATTATGTGAAATAATGGCCTTTTAGGTATTGAAAATTTATCATCCAAAACATTCCTTGATTGTTAAGTCTGCATATTTATTTAAGATGAATAATACTTACCGGTTGGATAGAAATGTGCTTCCGAAAATTTCGGTACACTTACCGCCAATAATTATTTCTATAATTATTGATGAAATTCAAAGTTCTACCTACACTTGCATAAATTTTTTAATTGCTATAGCAAACTTAAAGTGAGTGATCCGAAAGGCGACCATGATCTGAACATGAATTATTTTAAACAGCTACAGTCTTTCACATTTACCGCAATAAGCTACAGGATTTCAGTATCTGATTTAACAAATCGGATCTCTAATTGCTCTTTGCAATAAAGGAAAACAGAATAATATAGGAACTGAATTTAAAATTTAAACAATAATAACAACCTTAATATACTTGTAATTATTTCAATTGATGCGTTTAAAAAATAATCATTACCTAATCGTTCGAAATCAGGTTCATTTTTATCTGTGGAAACTCGTTCACTCAAAATAAAATTCAGAAATTTATTGTGGTTCATCTTCCCACAATGACAGTCAAACGTATCGAATCCCAGATGGCACACCAAAATATTCTCTTTTAAAATTATATAAAATACATTATTACAACAAATTCAAAATACTTTATTATGGTTTCTTCTTCCTGCTTTTTGCCTTCATCTTCGAAAGACGTCTTCTGCTGCTCATAATTCTTCTAAAGAAATCTTGAATAAATACATAAATGTACTTGAATAATACCCTTTTGTAATGCCTTAAAAAGGAAAGATATTGAATGTCACTACTATGTCAAAGAATGTAACTACTTTTCCTCAAATTTGCGAAACATTTATTCTACAAGCATTTTTTCCTCAAATTTACGAAACACACACACATATGGAGAATAAATATTTTTAATGTGTAATGATATTAACTTTCTTTACAGATTTTTATCCTATACTTTACATCCTTACTTGTTATGAAATGTTTTTGTTCTTCGATAAAATATTTGTTCTGATTGCAGGTGGCTATAACACTTTCTTTGCTTTAGTGAATTCATTTATTCACGTATGGATGTATTTATATTACGGTCTAGCTGCTCTTGGACCAGCAGTACAAAAGTACTTATGGTGGAAAAAATACTTGACTTTATTACAATTGGTAATTTTCCTAATTTGTCTTTATTGTAATGGGAAAAAATTCTTTTTTTTCTGTTGTCGATTTATGTAGTAAATTTTGGAATCTAATCCTCAAAATGTAGTTTTAAGCAAAAGTAATTGAAATATTATATTATTTAATCAGATGATATAGATGAATGAAAAATCATAAGAAATAATCTTTTAAAGAACCATTAAAACTGAAAATATCTTTATTTCAGGATTTCATTAGAATTGCAATTATAGTTCATTACATTCAAAATGAATGTAATTTTCAATTACATTTCTCTTGGAGCTTCCTGGAATACGATTTTATTTAAATATCCGTATTTTTAAATCAAAACATCTTTTTTTACTTTTGTTTTAGCTAAATACTGAAATATTTTTTAAAATTATTTTTGTTAATATTATGTTAAGTCATTAACATTATTTGAACTAATGGACTTTCTTGTTCTATTTTAGGCACAATTCGTGACTGTGTTTTTGTACTTTGTTCATCTATGTTTCTTTGCTCCTAACAGTTGCAATGTTTCGCAGTTTCTGGCATCATTGTCTCTAGGACCATCCATAGTATATTTTGCACTTTTTACACACTTTTATTTGAGAAATTACAAAGTGTCTTCTAGAATATCTAGATACTTAAAAGAAAAATCTATTCCAAAGAAAGAATAATAAAAAAAATTTCTTTAGTACTTGTATCCTCATTTAAATAAGACTGACATTATATGATAATATAATTCTCCAAAATCTATTTTTGTATTTCAACATCAATATTGAAGTCAGGTATCAGTGAATGAGATGAATAACATTTTTTACTTCTAAGCAAAGAATATCTGGAATAGATTCATAGAGCAAAAGGTATCAACTTTTTGAAAATTATTTATTTTTTATTAGATCAAAGGTGGCTCATTTTATCAATGAGACGGCTGATTTTATTAATGAGACTCGTTTCTTAACATTTTACTCCATCGAAAATGAGAAAATTATTGACATTTTTTTTCTCTTTTCGTAATTATCAAAAGTAAAACTTTCCCATGCAAATCGATTACTTTGATTGAATAGCGATTACTTTTTCAAATCTATTCATTGAGATGTGGAGTGAAAAAGGATTGTTCAAAGTAATCAATATTAATTGTTAATATTGTTTCATTAATTAATTATAAAATATTGTTCACATTCATGTCATTTTCAAACAGAATTGCTCCCTCGTCAAACATTTGTTCCAAAGAAATAAAGGGTAGATAAAACATTGTGTACTTTTCTTTTATTCTGTGATTACATTTTTGCAAGAAAAGTTGATATTTTAAAATAGGTTGACGTAGCTGGGAGAGGACAGACGCAGGTGTAGATATTAACAATAAAATTTCATTGAAATCAATACATCTCCAGCAAACTTATTTGAAATCTTTCACTTTCTCTTCAGAAATGTTTCAAATTTAAAATGCAAAAATGATACCCCCTTTCTCTCTCACTCACTATAACATTTCTTTCAAAGCAAAACTAAGTGAAATGCCACATTCTTCATTAATCTTCAATAATTTTTATAGCACCTTTCTTGCAGTTTCTCAATGAATTTTCTAAAACATTATAAAAGGATTCATCATCAAATCTCATTATCTGTATTGTATTCAAAATAGTTCTAAATCTTCCTTTTTACAACTTCATTTTAAATTATAAAAGTTTTCTTATAAGAATATACACTGTTTTTTTTTTTTCAATTTTTCCATCGCAAATTTTCCCATGACATAGCATAATACTAATTCATGCCTTTGCAATAATAACTTAAATGCTAAAAATAAAAACTTTCGAAAGCAATTATATTTTAGAATAGAAAAATTAAAGAAAAAGTATGACATCAAAATATGCAAGTTAAGTGATACAAATGTTTAAACATCCATATACATCTTTTTGGGGCTAAAAAGATGTATAAAGTAAAAATTTTCTTAAAAATAGTTTAGAGAGTTATCTAATGGTTTACTAAAAAACTTACAGATGGTTAAGATAAGAAATATATTATCTTGTTTCCGAGCTAAAAGATAAACTGTATTTTTGTCGATTTTTTTAAATATTGAGGTTTAGCTGATAAATAACACGAAATTTCAATTTTTATTAAACACTACGAAGTACTAAAACAATCATGAAATTAATATATTATTTATATTATTAATAAATGAATATAGTTCAGCAATTGTAGTTGCAATTGTAGAACGTACTGATAAATTTTGATATCCAATTTGAAATCTATATGAAATTATAATTATTCTCGAAGATTGGAATGGGAGAAAATAGCTACGAAAGAAATAAAATAGCATTAAAATGTATAATGAATCTTGAAACTTATACTAAAATAATCTTTGTTAACATTTACATAAAGCTAACAAAGCTCTAACAGTTTTATATAGAAACATGTTAGTCATTAAGAATATTAGATAAAATTATTTCATAATTCCACAAAATTTGACTTTTTAAAGTAGTTAAAAATTAAAAATTTCAGGAATATTGAATAGAATCGGGTACATGAGCCTTATCTGCTACTCTGTATAACAAAATTTGAACGAAATACATTGGTAGGAAGAATATTAAGGACATAAAAAAATACATCTGCGAATGATAAAAAAATAATCAATCAGTAAAAGCAAGTAATGACAAAAAAACAGTAAAAGCAAGTAATGTCAAAAAAAAGTAAAAGCAAGTAATGACAAAAAACAGTAAAAGCAAGTAATGACAAAAAACAGTAAAAGCAAACTGAAAGATGAAAAAAGTACTATTTACAAAATGAAATAATAGAAATAATAGTGAAAAAGAAGAAAAAAGGACAAACTCAATCAGGCCTTCAATCTTTTAATGTACAGATGCTTATTTTTCTCGTAATGTTTTCTCGTTTAATATCATATTAAACTTCAAGTCACCTTGGGTGACCAGCCAGTTAGACAATCTTAACTCTCTTTAAAATTCACAGTTAAATACTTTATGTAAGTTGTCATTGTCAATTAAATATTTTAAGTAACTTGTCTTTTAACAGCTACTTCATCAAAATATTTTTAAGGTTCAAATTTTGATAGTCATATAAGTCAATGATGCAGCTATAAACGGCTTAGGTCCATAATGTGGTATATGACTCACTAATTATATGTCAACTCCAGCAAAATTTCACTTTAAATTAAAGTGAAAATGATTGCACTGCAATTGATATAAAAATATTTTTATTGAAACCAAACATTTAAAAAAAAATGTAAGTTTTGAAATCGTTATGTGTACTATAGAATAATTTTCATAATTTATGTAATATTTCAAGAATTATTCAACAAAAAGTTTTTAGATTCATCGTAAAATTTCGTTTTTCGTTTTACTTTCAAAAGAATAAACGATACGAATTACAATATTTTATTTTGTATCGATATACAAAAATAATTCGAAAAAGTGTTAAATCTAAGTTTTATACAGTCTTTCAGTTCTAAGGAAGCTTTTTGTAAGAAATAGTCGTGACACTTCAACTTTCAAATAAATAAATGAAGATTTCTATCTTCTGCTATCAAATTTGAGCGACTTATGAAATTTATAATTGAATAGTTTATAACAACTAATATTTCCTTCTTTGGCCAATCAGTTTTGAGAAACCCTGGAAGCTACTCATTTTTGGAATAAAGTTGATTAAATTACCCATTTTTATTGAACATGCTATTCAAATAATCATAAATGATTAAGTTTTAGAGACTAAGTTAGTTGATTTAAATTTATATATTTTAATTTAAAATTAACGCGACCAGCTAGTTAGCCAGGAAGAATGCATTCTAAAATGTTCAATCAAACACTTATGTACCTTGCTCTCTTTCTATTTCTTAGTTAAATATATTTAAACTTCAAGATACGATAATCACGTAACTCATATTATTATAGATGCCTTACAATTATTTGTTCATTGTACTATATATATCTCTGATTTGCAATCAGCTGTCATGGAATTATGTGGAAAATTTCGCATTATATATTTATTCCTTAACACTACACTTCCATTTATTCATGTGATGAACATCATACTTTCCTAGGCTTAATTTGCAATAAGAGTTAACTTAATTATTAAGTTTGAGTTTCTGTCAAAGTAATGGCAAAGCACTGATACACACGTACCTCTTGCCGGTTAGATCCTACTTTCATTTTCTGAGAAATTAATTGTTGGAAAATATTTTTATAGTATTTTTTTTTAAAAAATTCATGACTAAAACTTTGTTGTCAGTGAAAAAAAATTCATTTTAAACAGGATTCAAAAAACAGTTTTGTGCTGTAATATTTTCGGAAGCTATCGAAAACAAATTCAAAATTTTAGTTTAATTTTTAATTAAAGTTTCCAAAAAATCTGTCAAAAAGTTTTCATCGTCCAATATATATATGTAACGGGTGATCCAAAAGTCAGGACCATCTTTAAAACTTTATAATTCGAAAACGAATAAGGTTAAAAACTGTGGTGAGCACGAAACGGATTTAAAAGAAGTTGGATTTTGTGTGGTGACAAAACTAAAATATTTCTGTTGGCGACCAACAGATAGCGCTACAGTTTTTTTATTTCACCAATAGATATTTTACAAAGAAAAAAAATGTTGTCAAATTTCAAGTCAACTTAGTTATAGTTAACTAGCCACCTTTGGAGACCAGCTGGTTCGCCATGAGTAAAGCGTTCTAAAATTTTCAATTAAATCACATATTCATTAGCCTTGAAGTAATTTCGGTCATTGATTGGCTTGAAATTAATATTTTCTTTAAGATGATGGACGGAAAGTTCGAAAATAACGCGTTTTTCTAATAATTTTCTTTTATTTTATAAATCAGTCAGTTTTAATTATCGGTTATGCTTCCAAAATATTAAAAATGTTTTTTTCGGTGATGTTGCCAAAATATTAAATGTGTTTTTTAAAGAAAGCGAAAAAAAATTATTGAATTAAGGATACAGATATTGCAAACGATTATAGAAATATGCCATTAGGTAGGGATTTCAATGCCTATGCTGTCTAAATTCAATCAGGTTTGCCGCAAATAAAGAAGATTTATTGAATTAATCATTTAGATATTGCAAACGATCATAGAATCCTTTGATTTGCATTTATTTTTTTAGAAAATATCACTTTTTATATTTATGTTATTTTATCCAGTCCCGTGCTGAAAGTTGTATTTCTTTAGATTTGATTTGCGATGATAGTTTTTTTTTTTAATCTGAACTTCCGTCATTCTTTTCTTTTATTTTATCCGGTCACGTGCTAAAAAAACATGGTTAAACTATTTCTTTAAAAATTTGTTAAAAATAGAAGCTTAAGTTATACATTAAAACATTGATACCATTAGAAAACTAATTTTTTATCTTTAAATTGATTCTAAAATCATGTTTGTGCGATTATATTTTCGGAAGTTACAGCGGAAAAACGTCGAAATTTCGCTTAAATTTTAACTAATTCAAATTCTAATTAAAAATTCGAAAAAAGGGCTCCGAGGTGCACATTCCCGATCTCCAAGGTATACATGTACCAAATTTGGTAGCTGTAGGTCCAACGGTCTGGCCTGTAGAGAGCCAACACACACACATACGCACGCACACATACACACATTGAGCTTTATTATAAGTATAGATTAGTTAAATGTACAATGTACTCTTCATACAGTCCATCATTCAGAAGTACAGCTGTGAGTGTAGCAGACGTTGCACAGGCAGAGCACTATGAGGTGGTGTTCCATTTTGCATAAAGGTAACTGTTTGTAGTGCGTATCCTGCTTGCAGTTCAGGAATAATGTTGTTCTGTAATAGTGTTGAATATCGCTGACCAGTGATAGAAATAGTTTTTAGACCCATCTATGTGACATCCTTGAAAAACAGTAGACCAGTTATGCAATTAGCAGTGAAGCCACACCAGACTTTCACTTTAGGATGTTGCAAGGGTTCCTCAATAAATGCATGTGGGATTTCTGTGATCCACACTCGATAATTGTGAGTGTTGACAGAGCTAGAGAGTGTGAAATATGCTTCATCTGTCCAAAGCCTAGTGTGAAGCCAATTGTGCTGGTCTCCCATCTTATTGAATACCAAATTCACAAAATCTAGTGGTTGTGTATGGTGTGAGATGATGACACACAGAATGATCAGTCCTTTAGTAGAAGACACAACACAGACGTTTATTTACAGGACGGGGACAGGACAGCACAAAGACAATATTCACAACACAACTATGTACAGGAGACAACTATATACAACCGAGAAGAACACACAGGACAGCACACTACAAATAGTAGTCCACAGGCAGAAATTCGTAGTGACAATGTCCACAGCTCACAGAGCGGCCAGACAGGATTCAGCTGAAGAGGGAATCTTTAAGGGATTCACTTTACACCACCTGGGTCTCTCCAGAACAGGCTGAAACTATACCTCTATCTTTTCTTGCCTTTGCTGTCGACTCACTACTTCGCACAACGGGACTACTCCTTAGTTCGGGTCAGTTCCGTTCCCGACAACGGCACAACGGGCTACGACACAGGCTTCGTAAGAATAGGCCACACAGCAGTCCTTTGTTCACGACTCCTCAGTTCAAGACCTCTCTCTCTTAGGTCTTCTTGATTAATTCCACAGCGTTACTTGTCTTCTTAGCTTCGGCTACTCTCCACTGCCGCACTTCGGCTTGATTCCTCTTCAAGTCTTCTTTCCCTTTTTCTCCGCTGCTCCTCTTTGACTTTTTCCCACTCGACTGACTTACACCGCTGCCTCCTGCCTTATATATACTGGCGGTAGGCGAGGCTAACATCTTCTGGACCAATCAAGAGCGTTCTGGATGTATCTCGGCTCCTAGTGGACGGATAGGGAAAAATCCCGATGTTTCGGGTAGGTACTTTCCATTTTGTTGCCAAAGTCGCCAAATTCGTCTCCAAGTCACTAAATAATCGCCAGGTTTGTCACCAAGCCTTGGAACCTCTGACGTCACATCCATTCACTATTCAATACACATTACTGTAAATTTCTCTTCCTTATGGTGACAGTATCAGAGCAGGAAAGCAAAACCACAGGTTCGTAACAATACTTATTTGGTTATCAACCTTGGTGTAATTACGGGCATTGATTGGTCTGAGATTGGTATTTTTTTAAGTCAGTGGACGGAAAGATCTAAAAGAGCACGTTTTAATAATAATATTATTTTTTATATATAAATCAGTCAATTTTAATGATTTTTTTAGGAGATTGATTGCTGTAACAGTATTTTCTTAAAATATTAATAAATATTTTGTTAAATATGACTCACAGAACTAAGAAAATCTAAAAGTTTTTCATCAATGCATTTTTTGACTCAAACAAATAAATTATATTTATTTACTTCATTTAGACCAAATTAACAATACTGAAAAATACTTATACCTATTACTAATAATTTCATTTTACAAATTACATTTATCACGAGTTTGAATGCGTATCCTGTATTAATTCAATCACGCTTATCATAAATAAGGCTGATTTATTGAATTAATGATATAGATATTGCAAGCGATCATAAAAACCTTTGCCTTGCCACTATTGTTTCAGAAAATAGAACGTTTAATATTTATTTAATTCCATTCAATCACGTACTGAAAGTTACTTTTAAAAAAATTATTTGCAATAGTAGTTGATTTATTTTTTAAAAAACTGAGCTTCTGTTAGTATGAAGGTAACCTTTTCATTGAAGCTAATTTTTTTCCTACTAATGTGCTCGTGTAGATTAAATTTTATTGCTTTGTACAAAATATATTATTGAAAAATATGGTTACAATATTTGTTTAAATTTTCATTAAAATTAGAAATTTAATTTATTTGTTAAATTACTGGTACCATCTTCAATTTGATGTAAAAATTATGTTTGTGCGATAATGTTTTGGGAAATTATAGCGGAAAAACGGCAAAATGTTGTTTAGTTTTAAATTAATTCAAATTCTTATAAAAAATTCGAAAAAATCGCTCCAATTTGCACATTTTTGACCCCTAAGGCATATATGTGCCAAATTTGGAAACGAACTGGTCATAAGAGTGCAAAAACACAGACATACATTTTGAGCTTTGTTATAATTACTATCCGCCAATCTTAATAATCTTTAAAATAGCCAGTTAACAATCTTTAAAAGAATTTAAACCAAAATAATATAAATGCCAAAGATATTAGAGAAAAATTCAGAACTCAAAAAATCAGTGTAAAAATAGAAACATTTAACTATAGAAATATGCAAATATGCGGTCTCTGATTTGGATCTAAATTCCGACTGGCTGATGGATGAATGAGTGTTTGAATGAATTCGACCACCCCCTAAAAAGTGTTGTGTCGTGTGTGTGAGCTAGAAGTCGGACTTCTGCCCTCTGGGTGCTCAGGGGTCTTTACTCTCAGAAGCTACTGCAACCCCTTTCCGTGAAAAACACGGACACGACAACAACAATGTAAAACCCGGTAAAAAGTTTAAGCGTCTGCCTGAAACAGAAAAACCGATAAAAAAGAAAAACATTTTATTGAGTCCAATGGAGTCAGAGTGGAAGTGGCAGGATTCGTTTTTGAAGAAATCAATCATCTCGTGTATCTTCTTTTCTGTTCTATCAATAGTATTGCAGATTTTTGAGATAACTTTTGACTTAGTTACCCACACTTAGTTCTTACTTCTGTTGGGAGGTTTCAAAGTGCTCCAACTATGAAGTGGGAAAGTTTCTACCTGGATGACTGTGTTCCTAAAAGAGAGCTTTGTAGACCATGCATAGATGATATTGCAAGAATATTTCCGTCAACTCAGGTATTTACCCTTAGAAAGCACAATGTGTTCCAAAACCAACAAAGAATGGCGAATGAATGTTTTGTGATTTATTTTGTTATCTTTTCACTTTTTCCCTCCAAGGTGAGAATTATCTAAAGTTAGTCGACTGAGAAGAATACTGATGAAGATCAAAAGTAGAAGACTCAATAGTGTTTTAAACGATTGTTATAAAAACCCATTGACTGAAAAATCGTTTAATAAAATGATAATGAGATTATTTGATTTATCAAGATGATTTATTCAAAATGATATTCAGTAACAGTTGTTTCAGCCAAGAGGATAGAAAATTCTTTTTTTAACTTTTAACTGCTTCAAATTTGTTTTTTCATTTTTCAAAATTCAACATTTAATTAATTATTTTTAATTAATACTTTATCATTTTTATACAAAAAAAATTCAGAAATTGTTATCATACTTCCTTTAAGATACCCGTTTAATGTAAAATATACTTGAAGTGGTATGGTAGTAAACATTCAATAACATGAAAAAATATAATGAATATAAAGAAAATCCATAATGAAGGTACTGATGCCATGCAATCCCAAATTCTTTCGAAGGAAAGAAAACACAATATTATTAGTACGGTCTTTGAGGAAATCAATAGACTTGTTCTATTACTGAAGTTTTAAAAACAAAAATCAAAACCTTAAATTTTTCTTCATTTCATTGTTATAATCTTACTAATTTAGTTCTAAAAATGGGAATTTTAGTAGAATAAAGTTATTCATATTCTTGGCCAATATTAATTACATACTTAAAAAAAATGATGGAAAATAATATCTGATTGAGCTGCTTTTTAAGTTTTAAAAATATTTATATTTATTAGACGGGAAATAATCTCATGTAAGCCTTTCTTATTTCTCTAAAATCTGTATAAATAAAAATGAATGTTTGCCTGTAACTCATGAGTTACAGTACCGCTCATCCAATTGCGAGAAAACTTTGACATATTACTTGCACTTATGCGAAGGTTATAGGCGTAATGCAATTATCTGATGTATAAAAAATATTTTCAGACCTATTTACTGTAACTATTAATCATCGATTAACCACCAAATAAATAGCCAAGGAGACCCAATAGATTTAGTAGAGATGCTGCGTTCTGTCTGTGAGGCATGTGAATGTGCCCCCCTGTAAAAAGGGGTAGTGCATGCGAATGAGTGTGTCATCTTCATTTGAGCTAGAAGTCAGACTTCTGCCCTCTGGGTGCTCAGGGATCCTTACCCTCAGAAGCTACTGCACCCCCTTTCCGTAGAAACACGGACACGCCATCATCATCATCAGTAGAGATGCTAAATTCAAAATAGACGTTGATATTTCGTAGCTATTGTACGTAAATGCAATGTAGGTCTCTCTAGTAGATGTCAATGATAGTAGTCAATGTAAGGTAATAGTTTTATTAGAGAGTATACTAGAAAATTTTGAGGGAACTAGTCCTATAGGTTTAAAATTTTAATTAAACATTTCATAACATTTTAGCATTTTACATAGAAATTTCCAAAAATATTATAAAATATTATAGTTCAAATAATTTTGCAGTACCTTAGTTTAAAAAATATCTCTTCAATTATATTACAGATAAGTTATTTTGGCATAATTATTTGTTTTTAATAAATTACATTTAGATGTATTATTGTGATATGTAAAAATTTTTTATTGATTTTATTGCTCTATTTAATGCGCTTTGTTGATGAATGTAATTTAATTGAACCCATTTTTTTATTACTAAGGTGGATAGTTTTTATATATGCTTCATAGGTAATAATTATTCACACATATATACATAAATAATATTCCTAAAATCCAGTTATTGTTATTCGTATAATTATATATAATCTTTCTATAATTATATATACTTTAAAATTTTTATTCATATCAAATATTAAGATGTATGTTGACTAACAACTTAAAATATTCAACAATAATCGAAAATGAAAGTATGTAAAATAAATTATTGAACTTTTGGATTGATATTCAACGATTTGTGTTTAAACTTATAAAAAAGCATATATTCTATATGTGTTTACATATAATGGCATATTTCAGATCTGAAACAGTATTTGCATGGTTGATTGATTTTTTTTTTCAGTTAATGAAATACACTTCTTTTTTATTAAATATACGTGTTATTTCATGTATGTTTTCAGTAGAAGGAAGTGATAATAGCAATAGTAAATACTGATAAAGAAATACTGGAATCAAGCATATAAAGAATAAAAATAAAATTAATATTTTATCTCTGTATAAAGGAAAAGCTTAAAAACTAAAATATGTACTCTATTTCATTTTCGTTCAAAATTAAAATAATTTAATTTTTTTAATAAATAAGTTTTTTGCTTAAAAATAAAATTCGATCAATTTCGGGACATTTTATTAAAGCTCTGTCAATGAATAGATAAGAAAATTTAAGAGCATTAGGCGCCTTTCCGAAAAAAATGTAATTGCACAAATGCATTAAACCAAATGAGGTATAAATGCTTCATTTGATTTAATTCTCCTTCAAAGCTGCAGAGTTTCCACCAAAATTTATAGAGTCATATTTATCAGATCCTTCAACAGTGAAATTTTACGTAAAAATAAATGTGCATGTATGTGATTGAAAATTGTGTGTAATCGATTATTATGAGAAAAAAAAAGTTTCTTATTTCTAGAAAGTAAGAAAATCAGAAACTATTTATCCAGATTCATTGTTTGCAGTTTTACAGCGTTTTAATGCATACATCCAGTTTCATTTCTGATTTATTATTTATAATATAACTTTACATTTAACAATATGAAAAATAAAAAAACAAAGTATTTTTGGATATTTAAATGCATTGAATATAAATAGTACAATAAAACACATTTTGAAAGCATTTAGAAAATCCTTTTCTTGGATAAATAGCATATACCGGGTGGCCAGAAATAAAACACCCCTACTCTGACCTCCCTGGATATCGAACTACTCAGTGTAAAGGCTTGAAAATTTGTGGACATACTATTCAAAAAATGGGGAAACGGATTTCACGAAAAAAAAATTTAGTTCCAGAAATCACCGATAGGTGGCGCTGTACCACTGGACGTATGCTGAAAAGACACAAAAACACGTTTTAAACACATTTTATTTGAAAGTACCAAGCATACATGAAACAAGGACGTTATCGATGCAGGGAATGCTGCTCAATATGGTTCCCTTCCTGAAGATGTAAAATGTGAAGTCTGTGGACAGCTTGTTCAACTGCGGATCGTAACTGGTCATCTGAGATGCTTCTCACATGCAGACTGATACTCTCTTTCAAATCTGCCAAGGTTATCAGACGTTCTCGATAAACAAGGTTTTTTAAGTGTCCCCAAAGCCAAAAATCACACGGATTAAGATCCGGTGAACGAGATGGCCAAGTTGTCGGAAACGCGCGACTGATTATTCTGTCAGTGGTGAAATGTTGGCGAAGAAACTGTTGCACAGGGAGTCCAATGTGTGGAGGTGCTCCATCTTGCATAAAAGTAATGGTGTCAAGGCATTGGCGCTGCTGCAAATGGGGTACAACAAATGTTTCGAGCATCCTTTTGTACCTGTTGGCCGTCACGGTACATGTCTCAAGGCCATTGGAAGTAACCTCTTCGAAAAAGAACGGTCCAAGGATGAATGTGGCTGCGAATCCACACCAGACTGTAACTTTCGGTGAGTGGAGTGGAATCTCTTGGAAGGTACGGGGGTTTGTCGTGTCCCATATGCGACAGTTATGGGTGTTCACTGTTCCACTGAGGTGGAAATGGGCCTCATCGCTCCACAGAATCTGCCACGGCCACGATGCATCCACTTCAACTCTAGCAAGAAATGTCAATGCAAAGGTCAGTCGCATCTCCCTGTCTGTGGCCAGCAATTGTTGATTAGGGCGGATTTTGTACGGGAAACAATGCACCATTTTTCTGAGTACGTTCCACACTGTGCTATAGGGAACACCCAAGTGTCGTGACACTGCACGTGCACTACTGCAGCCTAAAACATTATCCATTGACTGTTCAACAATACCGGTGGCAACATCTTCAACGACATCTGAACGAACCGGTTTGCGTCCTCGACCAGGCTGAACTCCAAGATGTCCAGTTTCCTCGAATCGAGCGATCATTCTCCTGAGAGCTTGTGGAAGCAATGGTCCCTTACGCAAATCCTTAAGTCGGCGAAACTCTCGAAGTGCTGCTGGAGCATTTCCTTTATTCTCGTAAAACAACTTCACAAGCAAAGCGCGTTCTGGCAGCGTGACAGCCATCACTAATAAGAATGACATTCCCCACCTTTTAACTTCTTTTATACCCAGAACATGGCTTCTAACCATGCTTTATGCAAATTTTTCTGGTTACAGTATGAAATTGCAGTTACAACGGGAGTTCTAGCTTCTTTACTATTTTTATTTTCCATAAGGGGCAGAAAAATTAAAAAGGAAGCATGGAAGCATTCCATTCCGCATAAACATTTTAATTTTTATTATTATTTGTGTCTTTTGATCATAGTTCCAGTTGTGCAGCGCCACCTATCGGTGATTTCAGGAACTAATTTTTTTTTCGTGAAATCCGTTTCCCCATATTTTGAATAGTATGTGTACAAAATTTTGAGCCTGTACACTGAGTAGTTCGATATCCATGGAGGTCAGAGTAGGGGTGTTTTATTTCTGGCCACCTTGTACTTATATTTTTTTCTATCTATTAGTGTCCTTCCACCAGACTGCAACTATTTAGAATAAAATACTTTCCAGGATTTTTTTGCACTATTTTAACAATTTCACCTGATATCACTCTAGTTCATAACTAAAAGTAGTTATGAACTAGAGTGATAGAAAACACTCTAGTTCCATTTATCTAAAAAGAATCCGTTCCTGTTTTTCATGTGCAAAGGCTCCAACATATTAATTTTTCTAATACTGTTTTAACAAGTTTTTGAATGTTAAGCTTCCCAGTTTTAGCTACAAACTAATAGGAAACATCTGCATGAGCAAACTTTATAGTATCTTCTCCCAAATTGATTTGGGGTGTTTAACTAGATCCTAGCAGCTAATATTGAGACCGATAATTAGAACAGAGAGGGAATCTCATTGACTAAAATTTAAATATCGGATTTGATAATAGTTTACTATTGTTAAGGAATCCACACTAAAACGGTTTTAAGAGGCAGTTCATGTTACTCAAGTTGAAAAACCCTAACTGCTAACCAACTCGATAAAAATCAATTTAACGTGTAAAACTGGCATCTAAATTCAGCTATTTCTATTAGATTGGAAATCATTGGATGTACATTTTTTTTGTTTAGTACATAAAATAAATCAGCTTGTGCCACTTTCTATTTCGCTGGAGAATACTTATGTTGTAGATATATACTTTAAAGTTCAAGAAAAGTTTAGCTATTGTATTTAAGTGCTTTAAAAATGTTTCCTAATAGTGGCACATTTTTGTTTAAATATCCACTACTCCACATATAGAAAATGGACTGTATATAGAATTTGGAAAAATTCAATTATTGTGTTCTCTAATTTTCCTGAAAAAGTGTTGAATGTCCATCATCCAAAGGAAAGGGTCACTGATCGTAATATATCCAGGATCTTCTTTGAGAATCATCAAATGGTGGTGACAAAATTGCAGCATTTAAAACCATTCTTTTTGGAAGGAGAAACTTAAATAAAATACGCCACATATAATCTTCAGAATTACAATCCAAATCTGTCCTCATTGCTTTGAAATCTACTGCAAACAACTAATTAAATTAAATTAGTTCCAATATAAGCTGAAGGAAAATAGTAAATTGGGATTATCATTGAAATTTATTTGCGAAAAGAAATTATTCGATTGCATTGATATTATTAGAGGAAAAAGCATTTATAGCTTGAATATTTTTATTTTAGACAATAATGTCTGAAATCAGATGGTCCCAGACAGAGAAGAAAATTTTAATTTTTTCGGAAAAACGAATGCGTCCATTATTCTTTTTACATTTTTTGTCATACTCTATGCATTTATCGATCTTTTGTTTTATTAAGATTTCAGTAGCAACTGCATGATGCAAATTAAAAAGCTTAATTTTAAGTTCAGAAAAAAAATATAACCCACATATTGGGTTCTTTCAATTAAGTGCTCAATTTCTTTCTTTAAAGTTGGGTATTAATAATCATTTGCATTATATTCTCTTGTATATATGTTAAAACCAATGTATGAGCAAATTAAACATAATTGACTCAGTTAGGTGTACTTTTGCAGTAATCATGCTCATATCTTATTGGTCCCCATTATTGACATAAATCTAGATTGGAACGATTGATAAGTAGTACTTCTTGAAGTTTCAATTGTAAAAGATTTTTTTCAAGATATGATTATGTTGCTTGAAACCAAAAAGTATAGACACCTATTTAAAATGATTTCAATAATCCCTTAGCAATTACTCTTATCCAAAACATAAAATCAGATTGACAAAAACTGAAATCATATAATCAGATTGACAAAAACTCAAATTAAAAAATTAATAAACTATCAATACAAATTAAATACATAAAAATGCAATTTTCAGCACGTGTCTATATAGAATGAAATAAATATGAAATATGTTTTTTCCGAAAATAAAATGCAAAGAAAAGTATTAAAGCCTTTTAAAGTAATTATTATTAAAATAAATCAGTTTTATTTAAGGCAAATTTGTTTTATTATACATATTTTTGCAATTCAAGGGCTAACCTCTAATTTGCTAACTTTAATGATAGAAATACATCTATAAAGAGGGTCTAAATGATGCAAATAATTTCATAATATGTAACATGTGTCTATAAATGTTTTAAGAGATGAAGAAAGTTTAGTTGTTATCTAGATTCTCCGCTCTATGAATCTTGAGTACGTCGGTTAAACTAGGCGCAACTCAAAATTGCTAAAAAGGAATTCAAGTACATGTTGGAAATGGGAATTTGTAGACCATCTAAAAGTAATTGGGCGAGCCGCTTGCATATGGTTCCTAAAGGTATAGCTGATTGGTGACCAACGGATGATTATAGGGCCTTGAATCATTACTATACCTGATAAATACCCTATTCCACATATTCAAGTGTTTTTAAAATTAGATTTGGTACATACGTATCATCAGATTCCAGTACACCAACCAAATATCCCAAAAACTGCAGTGGTTATACCCATTCGGTCTTTTTGAATTTCAGCTACTGAATTTTGGTCTCTGTTCTGCTGCGCAGACTTTTCGAAGGCTTATGAATGAGGTTTTAAGAGAACTTGATTATTGATTTCCTTATCTTGATGATATTTTAGTGGCCAGTGAAAATCAGGTCCATCATAAACAGTTTTTGGAGGAAATTTTCAGCCGATTTCAAAATTACTGTATTGTAATGAATGAATCTAAATGAGAGTTTGGAAAGACCACGATAGATTTTCTGGGATACACAATTAATAGTAAAGGTTGCACTCCGCATCGCGATAAGATCAAGGTCATCCTTGAGTACCCTAAACCTATTACAATTAATGATATGATTTACGCTGGTTTTTATTACCATAGGTTTATACCGCACATTGCAGTCATTTTTTGTCTATTGGATCAACTAGTTGGTGCAAAAAAACGTGACAAAAGACAGGTTCAATGGAATAATAAGACACAGAAAAGCTTCCAAGATATTAAGGACGCTATAGCTGAAGCAACGCTTTTATATCATCTATCATCTGATGAAGAATTGGCGTTGGTAACAGATTACAGTGATTTTGCTATGGGAGGAGTTTTGCAAGAAATATCTCCCAATGGTACTAAACTTCTTGGTTTTTTTCCGAAGAAACTCTCACCTGCTCAGTGTAAATATTCAACGTATGACCGAGAATTATTAGGAGGCATATAGTGCCATGCAACATTTTAAGTACTTTTTAGAAGCACGCGTTTTTATCTTGCATGTAGATCACAAACCTTTAATTTTTGCGTTTACGCAGAAACAGGAAAAGGCTCTATCGCAATTCACTACGGACATTAAGTACTTGCCTGGTAAGGGTAATGTTGTGGCAGATACGTTATCTAGAATTTGCGAGATAGAATTTTCTTCATTGTCTGATTTGGAATGATGGGCAAATCTCCAAGATTTGGAACAAGAGTTAAAATCGATTTTGGAAGGTAATATAAAATTCAATGGTAATTTGCAGAAAATATAGATGCCAAATAATGCAATATCTTTATATGCTGATATCTGTACTGACACAAACAGATACACACAGATTACACAGGGAGGACACAAACAGATTACACAGGTTGTCGTATCTGGGGATATGCGGCAGTAGCCACCTTTTTGCTTCAAAATACACTGGGTCTAATATGAATAAAGGCATTGGTATGAGATGCAAGGCTTTTAATCGATTGTCAAAAGTTTAAAGTTCACTTGCATACTAAGATCCCTTTGGTAAAATTTCTTGTTCCCGATGAGAGATTTGCACATGTCCATTTAGATATTATAAAATTATAAAAGGGTATTCTTTACGAAACAATAAGAGTTATTTGTTCTGGAAGAAAATAATTTTCTTCTGTAATCTCCTGGTTATTCTTTTTTAAATAATTTTTGTGAAAACGAATTATAAATTCTAAAATAATAAAAGAAAAAGGCAGCTGTGTTCTGGCTACGAAGGTGCATGTTCGTTTTAATAAAAACTTTCTTCGATATCACGGAGTTGGCTGCTTCCGATGTGAGATGGAATCTAAAATAATTATGTTAGTGCCTAGGGCAAATCTGCCCGCACTACAACAATATCTCAATATCAAGTTATAAGTATATAATATTTTATTTTCTAATTATCATTTAAACTAATCTTTGTTTTAGTTTATACGGTAAAAATGGGTAAACAAAATCTATTTTAAAAGTATTTTCTGTCCAGGAATGGGAGAAAAAAAAGAAAAAATGCACTTCCAGTTGGTGTCAGATTTCTTCGCTGGTAGATCTGTCTTTTTAACTGGAGCATCAGGATTTTTGGGAACGGTAAGAAAAACTTTGTAACTGCATTTTCAAGCTTTACTATTTTAAATATTTTTCCTGAATGCCACATATAAGAATACAAAATAATTCATGTCTTATGAATATATTGATTGTTGTCAAATAAATTTACCTTGATTTACAATGTATATGTTTTCTTTCTTTCTCAATATCTTTTTTCTTTAACTTTTATAACTAAAGCTATTAATATGACATATTTAGGTATCGACCGGATATATCGGTATTTACTAATTTTCCGGAATATTTCCAGAAAGGTAGTAAATGTGGTTTTGAACATAAAACATAGCAAATAGTGAATTTCCGTTTTGTCGAAGATAATTAGGCGACTGAAATTAGGGTAATTAATTTACTAACAATTAGTCGATATGTTAGAAGTTAGTGAAAAATATAATGATTTTTATGTCATCTGTCTGTTTTTCAGAGAGGATATAATGATTTTAAACCTTTAAGATTAATTTAATTACAATGGCCAATACTTGCAAACATTTTTGTAAGAAGACCTGCATATTCTAAAAAATATTGTCTACTTTTAAATTCTTATTTTTTTGCTTTTAGCTTGCAGAATTTTCAATAAAATTGTGCGAAACTTGCAAAATATCTGATCAAATATTATTAATGGGATATTATTAAAACTAAAGAAAATTATTAAAATATTTCGAGGAAACTTCTGAGTAAACTCACCTGGACGTTCAAGTGTATTTTCTTTAAAATTTCAAAATCTGTTATATAGGACAATTAATATGAAAATTCTGAATCTTATGCCATTGAAATTCAGAAAGATATAGTCTCTGCTGTGAGTTGAGTGCTAAGTGAGCTAAGAGGTTAAAAGATGGGAAGTTTCTCACATAATATTATTGAAATCTGTATCTTGAATAATTAAATTGGAGTCCGTAAAAGGTTAAAGATTCGACTAATTATCATTTTATAAGTTAAGTATACAACATTAATTACAATAATTCAGACATAATAAAACTTTTTATTACAATATTCTTTAATATTTGAAGAAGCATTCAATCGTAGAAAAACATAAATTACGATACAATGAGAAACTTTCGGAGACCTTTTAATCTTGCTTTTTCTAGAAATGAATCAGTTACTAATATTTGATGGAGCCTGCTAATGAGAGTTCGATGAAGATTACTATTCTAGTGGATACCTATCCATTCTTTCTGAAATGTGTTTGTAGGAATTGTACTATGCTTGTAAAAGAAGCTTAGTATTATTTATAATTGTTCTATGTTAGTGTGGTGCAGTTCCATTAAAACTCAAGGGAGTTTTGAATTATTCAGTTCCAGATACAGAGTAATTAAATGTTTACAATGAAAGAAATTAAGGGGTCAGAGTAATGAAAAAAACTTTTTCTGTCATCAAAAGACAATAAGAACAGGTGAAAAAACACAAAATAAAAGCATTTTGCAGAACTTAGTAAGCAAGAAGACAACGAATTTCTAATTAAAGAACTGAAGAACAGAGCATGACGTCTTTAATTTGAAAATCAATCAACGAATTAAAATGAGAATCAAAGCTAGTACGAGGACGTCACGTTATTTTCAACGATTTCTGGGAAATATGGCGCTCTCCAGAAATATCTCCGAATTATGGTTCTTAATAGATACGAGGCCATAATTTCTGCATTTTGCGAAGCAGTTTGATTTGTGTCAAAAGATGCCACGGTTGTTAGTCATTTATATGGAATTATTTCAGCAATTATTAAGAATTCTTGTAAATCTTTCAAATGATCTTTCTTCAACTTCTGGATTACCTACGAAATAGAATTTCTGTTAATAATTTTTAGCAATCTATATGCTTTATTACATTAATATGGTTAAAATTTCTGTACAATATTTAGATTCCTTTTTTCCATTTTGTTAGGTTCTACTGGAAACTCTTTTGAGATGTTGCCCAGGAATTGTATCTATTTACATTCTCCTAAGATCAAAAAGAGGTTTGATGCCAGAACAAAGAAAGGAATTGATTTTTGAAAAAAAAGTAAGAAAGTAGCTGCTAGTGAGTCACATTCATATGATTTTTACTAATTTACATAAGAATTAATTTGTTTATTTAATTTTTAAATAATATTTTGCATGAAATTTTTTATATTTTTAAGTCATCTTTTTTTTTTTAATTTTAAAAAATGGAGAAGAAAATTGATATCAGAAAAAAAGGTTTAAACATAATATCTGCAATGATTTATATCCATCCCACACAAAGGCAGTTTTTAATAACAAAGCAATATCATACACATTTTAAATTTTTATGGTCATCAATTAAAAATTAACATTTTTAGATAGTTAAAACTAGTGAAAAGACTTAAAAAATGTGTTAAAGTAAACTCGTAATCTATGATGTAACTAATAGGGGAAGAAGTATTTTAACGCAGTATTCATTTTATATAATATACGAGGCTTTCATCATGATATGGTTTTAAATAAAATTATGTAGATTGATTGCTAACAGATAGATTTGGAATATTATTTTATAAAACATGATTTGTATTTAATATAAAGATAAGTATATTAATGTTCAGGAAATATGATGCAATTTAATTATTTATTTTAATATGAAATCTTCCGTGGCATTTAAAAATTAATGCTTTACCATGGTCAGTTGAATGCATCATGTAAATACTTATTCAATCAATTTTAGACTTAGTTTATACTTTGGAAATGACATAAATGCATACACGATAATTTGTAACCTTTTGGCATGTTTACTTAATCAAAATTCTCCTCATCTTCCATAAGGTATTCAATTTTTTGAAAGACAGAAGTCCTGAAGTAATGGAAAAAGTTCATGTCGTAACTGGAGATGTATCAAAACCTCAACTCGGAATGAATGAAGAAGACTTGCAGCGTGTTACCGAACAAGTTTCTATAGTTTATCATTGTGCGGCGAACATAAGTTTAGCGAAGCCAATAAGGTGATTTGTTTTAATAATAAGAATAGGGTTTAATGAGGGGATTTTTTAATAATAATAATAGGGTTTAATAAAGTGATTTGTTTTAATTATTATAATAGGTTTTAATACGGTGATTTGTTTTTTGCTTGTAAATTTTAGCAAACAAATGTACAGGATAGTTATAATTAAACATCTCTTTACACAGCGTCATACAATGCAAACAGGAGAACGGATTGTAACGAGATTTGTTATATAAACTATATACCAGATGCGCTCAAGTTATTTCGAAAAGAAAGTAGTTCCAAAATAACCACTAGAGGGCGTCTTTTCAGAATAACATTTATTTTAACATAATGAAAGATCAAAGCGGAATTCAGAAACAATATTAACATTTATTGACTAATATCCTATCACCGTGACTTTGGATTATATTAAGGAAAGAACAATAGTAAGCTGTTTGAGAGGTGGAAAAAAGAAAACAGTTGAGCTTGCGGAAACAAAAGTAGATTTGGACGAAATTGCACTAGAGGAGCAGTTGTTTCCCAGGATAATGTAGAGTTGGTTAGTTGGTTTTACTGGCTCAAGAGCCATATTTAGCTACGCTGAACCAAACAAATCGTAGATAAACAGGATCATGAGGATGATGAAGGAAACAGTGTTCCTTGTGGTTACACTCATTCACCTCCAAAATTTCAACTCGATGGACAGTATGCTCAACAGCAGATAGTTACGGATTAACAGTGATTCTTCATGCATAAAACGTTATGAATTTCCATAAGTCATTGAATATTGCAACAAAATATTGACATCATTACAGCCGGAAACATTGACGTAAAACAAGACAGTGACTGCAAACTTTTCTTATCCAAACCTGTTTTACATAAAGACTTTTCTACGCAAAGCATGCAAATCCCGAAATTTTTTTCCTAGAATTGGCAGCTTTTCCCGGTTTTTTTTTCATTTTTTTATTCATAATTCTTTTTCTAGAATGTTAATATTGTTTCTGCATTCCTATTTGGTTGCTCATTGTGTTGAATTAATTATTTTTCTAGAAAAAGCGTCCTCAAGGGGACATTTTGGAACATTTTTTTTTTCAAAATTTCATGATCGGATCTTGTGTATGCATCAAATTTCTTTGCAGTCTGTTTATCCATTTAAGTTTTAGAATGTCTTTTATTGGGTAAGTTTAATTATAACCACTTTGTACTTATTTTTAAAAAAATATTTGAAACTAGATGGTCATTGCTTCTCTTCCCTTTAATTTCAACATTAATGTTTTCACTTTTTGCTTGTTTGCATAGCTGTGCATTCTGAACCGTTTTTTGTTTTTGTGTGTGTGATGAAAGAACCATTTTTCCCGACAATAATAAATCAATTTATTTTTTAAAAAGAACAAGAAGATAATGAAACTAATCTGAGTTTTCATGATAAAATAAATTTCACTTCTTTTTCATTCGGCTTAGAATTTTTTTCAGTCTAAGTACAGAAATGTTTAAACATTAGGAAGTTCATTTCACCTTTATTATTTATCTTCTTTCTAGCTCTGTATTATTCTATAAGTTTGTTAAGCAAGGATTTATGCGTTTAATGAGTTAAATTAACTCCATAAACCAATCAATCTATATAGATGTTGCCGAATCTGAGACATAAATTCAGAGAGATGATAGTAGGTATCAAGAAAATAAATCCCCACAGAAGTATCAGCATTATAAGAAAGAGTTTCAATGACGGTTATTAAGAGAAAAATCGCAAAAACATAGAAAGTTTGTTGGAAAATAGTTGGAAACTAAAACATTAAAGAAAAAGTGCAAATATTGTTTCAAATATGATTTTTTTTAAGTAAAAACTTATTCTTACACTTTTTTTCATGTTTGTAACATCCCGATTTGATTATTCAGGAGATCGAAAAAAAAACCGGAAAAGTAACTTAGAGCCCTTATCTGCAAAAATGTTAAAAATTGAAAAATATATAGCTTGAAACTGTAAGGAATTTTTTACTCCTTAATTTGATATAAGCTTGTAGTGTAAAAACTGAGGAGGTTTCCAAATAGTCAAGAAAAACTAAAATTAGCACCGGAAAATGTCACTGCTAGTGCAATGCCTGTCGTGGCTGGTTCGTGAGTGCTTAGAAATGAGTAGTCAAATTGAAAAACTTAACAAATTTATTCCAGATTCGTTGGAGTTACTCTGCGCAGTAACTCCTTCGCTAAGAGCTAACACTCGAATAATCTCACTCTTTCCATTACACTCGCACTAATTGCCTAGCGCCATCTATGAACATTTATATTGTTAACGCTTCGAAAATCCAATCACTACACCCCTAACGTAAGAGTAGTGTTTATATGAAATCATAAACACATCTCTGAATTAAATTTATGAATTGGATTTTCAAACGTATCTAATACCATCAAATTATCCAAGTAAAAATAAATACAAATACAAATGCAAAGCTAACTCAAATGAAGATCTAATTACTAACAAACATTTAAAAGAGCAATGTGGTAAAAATAAGAAATGCACAATTGTATACAAATACCATCCTGATAATACGAATTTCACTTATCAGTTAATATACATTAATAATATCTATATACTTAATGTGTATAATCACTTATCAGCTAATAAACACAAATTTATAATGAATATAATCACTTAGTAAACATTAATACATAATTAAGAAAGGATTTTACTTGATAAACATTATTCAGATGATATTTCAAACATAACTAAAACTGCTAATTGAAAATTTATAACAAACACTAGAAAAAGTTATTTTCCTATAACTAATCCTATTTCAAATAATTAGCACATAATACTCTTAATCAAATTTGCGAATACCAATTATTCAACATATTAAGAAAATGATAATC
>JAPMOQ010053493.1:270556-299063 GCA_026543055.1 Argiope trifasciata | reverse complement strand
CTGTCGACTGCGCCAAATGTCGTGGCTGGTTCGTGAGTGCTTAGAAATGAGTAGTCAAATTGAAAAACTTAACAAATTAATTCCAGATTCGTTGGAGTTACTCTGCGCAGTAACTCCTTCGCTAAGAGCTAACACTCGAATAATCTCACTCTTTCCATTACACTCGCACTAGTTGCCTAGCGCCATCTATGAACATTTATATTGTTAACGCTTCGAAAATCCAATCACTACAATGCCGATGCTCATAGAAGAAATTCGTACTAAAATCTAATTCTAAATTCTAAAATTCGCTCTAAGTTCAGAGTGGTGATAATAGACATTAAGAAGATCAAAAATTACCTGAAAACATAGTAGCAGCTATCGTTTATTCAGTGAAAACCATATTAAAAATCGAAAAGAAACCTAGTGAAGAGAATTACCGTAGAAATGAGAGGATTAGAAATAAAGTAATTGTGAAAAATAAACCTTATTGTAAGTAGATTTTTTCTTGTGATCAAGGAAAATAAAAGCATAGATCAAATATTCCTTAATTAGTACTGCAGAATGGATGGTCATTAGCTTTCATTCGTTTACAACATGTCAGATTTCATGAAAAATGGATATGAGTATATGCACTAAACTTATGGACTGGTGCAGGACAATAGACGCCTAGTACATAGAATGTACCAAGTTTACCTGCTCCTTACCACTTTTGTAAACATCAATCTATAGCTGTAGGAGATATGATCCTACAAAATAACGAGGAAATTATATAGTTTGCTCACACCAGCCCCAAAAAACACAATTTTGAAAGACTCTGCCGAAACTCGATCAAAAATCATGCGATCAGATGAAGCTGAACTTGGTACCGGTAGGGAGCACGCTGAAAACATGCAGTTCTATACGAAGATGATTACCCACTGCTGGCAAGCTCTCACGTTGGAATTTTAATGCCACAGTGGAAGATACCCACCTTTCTGCTGAATTTCATTCTCAAATGAAACCTACTTTACAACGGAAGAAGTCTTCAAAACACACACTGCACGTGTTTGGCCACTTGAAAACCCTCACACCACCATCCTGTCGAGCATAAATACAATAACAATAGTATCTGAGCAGGGATTCTATTGAAACGGTATCTTTTGTTCAGATCCTACTGAATTCTAGATGTATTCTTGGGAATGCCGACAATTGTACGCCAGAACCTTTGGTTAAGGCATAATGAAGAACCAGCAAATTTTAGTTGGATTAATAATATCTGGCATGTTGCTTTCAAATGAAATTTAACGACAATCAATTCTGCATTTCTCATTAATAAACATTTGCTCTCTTATTTTACTCTATCACATAAAATATTTAAGTACAGAAACGTACTTTTCCTCGATTACCTTGTCTCCAATCATCGCGTTCCTAAAACAATTTCTTAGCAATAAAACTTACCTGCGGTCCAACGTTTCCGGGTAATTTTTTATCTACGTAATGTATTATCGCCGCTCTGAATTACATTTACATAAGCTTTAACATTTTTGCATATAAGGGTTTTAAGTTACGTCGTCGTTTTTAGTAATTTTTACCCCTGGATGATTGAATTGACAAGTAACTTTCATGGAAAATCTTTTTAGAATGCGCTTTCACTTTAAAAAAATGTATGGAATACTATGCATGATCTTAATAGCCTTTTTATTTCAGTTTGGCTCAATATATGTAATAATGGTGCTTTAAATGCCATTACTCTCTTATCAAATATTCAATAACGTATTTTGCTAATCATTATCTCAGTAGTAAGATTTTTCTTTTCGGTTTTATTTCATAATAAAAACACTTTTTAGCATTCAAAAAACTGATTTATTTGATTTTGCCTTTCGCGGTTCTACCACATAATAAGATGAAATGCTTTTTCAAACACCTTCAATATAAAGGATTTCACATCTTGAAAAGTCAACAATCTAAATAAACAAAGTGGTTGCCAAAGTAAGCTATTATCTATAAACAATAAATAAGGGCATAAAAAATTCTATTGCCAAACGTCAAATATTAAAATAACCTGTAAATTATCACGATTAAGAACAGGAATGAAAAATCTAAAATTTTAGCTGTAGTGAAAAATAACAATAGGCTTTAAATGTTCAAAAATTTTTCATTAGGACATTCATATTTAAAACAGACGGGTGGAAATTAAAGCTCAGAAGTGAAATTAAAACAATGGGTTAGAATAGGACCAACAAAATTGACCTCAATACATTTCATGCTTTTTTTTTTCATATCAAATAAAAGTTAAAAATGAAGCGTTTGACGAGATATCTAATGCTGTTGACTAAAATTTTTGACGTATTTTATTTGTGTTTCCATGTATTTTCTTCATGATAATGTTCTTTTTTCCCATTTCGTATGCTGTTTTAACAACCTTATCACGGCGATAAATTGAAATACAGTAAACTCTCGCTACAACGATACCCGATACAACAATAACTCCCTCTACTACAATAATGTTTTATGGTCCCGGCGATTTTGCATATAAACTAATGTTAATCTCCCCTCAATATTGCGATATTCTCTAGAAAAATAAACCTCTGTAAAACGATTTTTTCAATCTAAATTTCAGTATTATTTTCCCCCTTTATAGTAATATTTTGATTTTCAAATGCTTTTTTTTTTTCGTTTTCTTTTGTTATTTTTTCCGTCTATTAAGACTCATCGTGGATATTCAACTTATCCCTGAATAAATAGCTATTGTTCAGATTTCAAAACAGATGGAGACCACCCTTTTGGGAATTGGAGTGGGTGAGGGGGGGAGGGTGAAGTGTAAATGTATGCCTAGTCTCATTTCCCAGTAAGCTTTGGAATTCTGATAAGGTTTAAGGACATCTAGACCTGTCTGGTCACCTTGTCACAGAACAAGTGCCCTTTTTTAGAGGAACAGAGGGAGATGGAGGCGGGGTGTTGTTAAGTGACGTACTGAAAAGTGAGTTCAAAGGTTGTTTTATAGTCTTTAGCGATTTTGAGCTCTACTCGAAACATTTGGTTTAAACTTTTCTTTCTTTCACGCAATATTGTTCCCTAAAGGCCTTATCACACGGTGAAATGTCGCCAGCCCTTTGCCGTTTCTACCCTCAAAAATCGGTCAAGTAAGTTTCATAATCGACAACTTATTCGAACAAGTTCGAAAATGTTATCGAAAATATTGTCCGCGAACGAAATTCAACAAATCATGGGAAACTTTGAAGTGATGTCACACAAGTGATGTCACTTTCCTTGTCGTTTGCTGAGGGAAAGCGCCGAAGATATTTTGCCGTGTGATAAGGCCTTTAGATGGCTGGGCGAAAGCAACTATATTTTCGAGATAAACTTAACGTTATCAATGATATTGATGAGGGAATGAAGCAGATTGATGCGGCTAAGAAACATGGATTATCGCAATCTACAGTTGCAACCTTCCTAAAGAAGAGAAAGCAAATCGAAGATGCTGTAACTTCAAATGAATTTAACCCAGAGCGAAAACGACTGAAGGTTGCGACAAATGAAAACATTGATGCTGCTGTTTTAAAATGGTTCAAGAGATGAGAGCAACAAATGTCCCAATAAATGGACCTTTATTATGTGCAAAAGCACGGAAATTTCCAGCAATGCTAGGGAATGAAACTTTCATAGCTAGCAATGGTTGGTTAATGCGGTTTTGAGATCGTCATGGAATAACTTTCCAAGAAGTTCACGGAGAGAAAAAGTCAGCCCCGATAAACGACGCAAATGAATGGCGGCAAAACAAGATGAAAGAAATCTTAGAAAGGTATGCTCCAGAAGACATTTATAATGCAGATGAAGCTGGGCTGTTTTTCCAACTCCTACCCGATCGAACATTGGCATTCAAGGGTGAAAAGTGTTATGGAGGGAAGAAATCAAAGCAGAGACTGACTGTTCTCCTGTGTACAAATAGCACAGGAACGCATAGAATACAACCTCTCGTCATTGGTAAATCATTGAAGCCAAGGTGCTTTAAGAACGTGAAAAGTCTTCCCGTGGAGTATAAAGCAAATAAGAAGGCTTGGATGACGTCTAAACTTTTTTCCGAATGGTTACAGAAGTTAGACAATGAAATGAAGAAGAGAAAGAAAAAAACATTTTGTTGATAGATAACTGCGGTGCTCACACGTCATTTCCAAAGCTACAAGATATCGAAATAGCTTTTTTCCCTGCCAATTGCACTTCAACTTTACAGCCACTTGATATGGGCATAATTAAGTGCTTCAAAGGATATTACAGAAAATGGTTGGTGGACTCCATACTTGTAAACTTTGAAAATAAAGTAGAAGACCCTTTCAAAGCTGTAAATGTCAAGGAATCGTGTCTGCTGGAAGTTGGTGGGAAGTAACAGAAAAAACCATTCGGAATTGCTGGAAAAAGGCCGGTCTTTGTGTTATGGAAGATAAGAAATCTGATAATGATGAAAACTCCATAGACAATGATCTCTCAGATGATCAAGAATGTGTTTTGCACATCAAAAAATCCGTATCCCAGCTTGAGAAAACAAGCGGTAAAAAGTTTGGAATTAGTCTAGAAAACTATTTAACAGCAGATGATAATCTTATGGTTTTCGCAGCAGTTACTGATGAAGATATTCTCTCTGAAATTATTGATGAGATAGGAAACAATGATGAAGATGATGATGATAATACAGGTCCATCGCAGTCCTTATTGTCATCCCAGGAAGCTCTTCAATCTGTGAATTCTCTCGGACATTTTTTTCAAGCCTTCCGTCGACAAATGAAGAACATTTTCGTGCACTAGACTCAATGCATACAGTATTGGTGAACTTAACAGTTAAAAAAATGAATAAACAAACAAAAATATTGGATTATTTTCAATAAAAAGTGTTTTCAGGTATGTGAATATTTCTGTGCTTATTTTCTGAATTTATCTTATTTATTTATTTATTTTAGTATTTAAACCACTATTATTAGTATTTTACAAATTAATTTCTTCTAAATATAGACTTAAAAGTAGTATGTTATGCACTTTAAACTAATAATAATAAAAAAAACTCTTATTAAATGCTCAAAATATGTGGGCCCTCGATATAACAATATGCCTCTCTACAACAATATATTTATTTGGTCCCTAAAATATTGTTGTAACGAGATTTCACTGTATATGTTTTTCATTAATACCTAAGGAAACAAAATGAACAGATCATTTTTTAACTATTGTAATACAATCATACATTCCAATTTTAATAATTTGATATTAAGTAGCATCGAGTAATTACTATGCATATGTAATTAAGTAATTAAATAAGCATAATTAATTCATTTATGTAATAAATATCTCGAACTACTTCAAGAATCTGGTTAGAATTCAGAAAACTACAAAAACATCTGATGCTTATGCAAAGAAAGTGCAATTTAAATTTCTGAATGATAGAAGAAAATTTTCTTCCTCATAAGTTTTCGGAAGCTACGTAAAAAGTTTCCTACCTCAAACGTTTCCACGATTGCGCAAGTATTTGCTACGTTAAACTGATATGATAGACATTGAATCATGATTACGTATTGAAATAAGTTAACAATTTAACCATGAATATTAAAATTGCAATAAGTTTTGTATGAAGCATGCTTCCATTAGCTTAGAAAGGATTTAGTGTGTAACATTGTTTTTATTTCAATAAATAAATTAACTTTGCTAATTTATCGGCTTTTTTTAATTTTTTTTAGATACACAATGCAACAAAATGTTAGCAGCACAGAAGTGATGATCGATCTGTGTCGAAAAATGCAGAAATTTTGCGTAAGTATAAAATTTAGCTTTTTCCCTAAAAATGCTTAAAATATTTCATTCAAAATTCCGTGTAAAACAAGAAAATAAATCTTCCCTAAAATGGAAATAATCTTATTATTCGCTATTGAATCTCACCTCGTACATCCGTCAACAAAAATGATGGGAGATATCTGTAACTTTACTCTTCATTACCGGATATTCCCAAAATGGGTTTTGATAGAAATTGTTCAAGATCATATGTTTATTTGGGTAAAAAAGGAATGACCAAGTTAATTAACATACTCAGAATTTTTCCAATAGGGAAATCGAGCCTTTAAATATACCTGGATCAGATATGTCTTTTTATATATGCAGCTCAAAATGTATTATTACTTATTTTATTCGCTTAATACCAGACTGAAAAAAAAGTTAACAAACTAGTAATGTTATGTTAGGTAAACCACAAATTGCTAAAAGTAAAAGAATCATACATCTTTCATTTCATATCGCTAAGATTTAAAAAAAGGCCTAAAAAGGGTCTCAAATTGATTTCAGCAGAAATATTCATTTTTATTATAAATTCTGACTAATTTATGAATTTTTATTCAATTTAATTTTCTAAGGGAGGAGTCATTTTAACATTTCATTACGTCTTAAAATATTTTCAAATCCTCTTTTATGGTTCATCCGCCCTTTAATTTTCTTGGTAATTAGTTGGCCACTATTTAACTTATATTCAAATCTATAATTTCATTCAACTACACCATTTTAATTTGCATTTTGGGCTTTAAACATGATTTACAAAAGTGCAAAATCATGCTTCAAGCACAAATAAAATATGAATTCCGAACCATAGGATTTCTTAAATAAATTGGAGTTTAATTTTTTTGTTTGAAAATACTTTTTATTATGAAAAATAAAAATACATATCAATATCTAAAAACTACATCAACTTATAAAGAAAGTAATTTGATAGCCATTATTTGAAATCCTTGGGTTAAAGGAAATACCAAATATTTAAATTATAAGACTGAGTGGTCCAATTTTACTTAAAAATGCATAAATATTCATTACTTGCACATCTATTCATTCATCATGCATGGTCTAACATGTTTTTTGCCCTCTGAAATCTCTGCGAATTATAATTTGGAACCTTTCCGTTCTTCTTCTCTGAAAGAAAACCGTATTTTATTTTCATCAGATAACCATTTCAGGTTTCCGCTTATTAAACCTGAATTCCTATCACCCAGTATCTACTGAAAAAAGCTTCCTCAATTATCTAAATCTCACCGAGAAAGTATCTATTAAGGGAATAATCTTTATGACCGAAAATATGTAAATTACAATCATTTCGCTGTTTACTCTGGCTAAAGTGCGTCTGAGTTTGACAAGGTAATGGCAAAGGTCTGTTGAATGATCATTTATTGATGACTTGAGGAGTCTTTTCATAAAGGAAAAAAAGTTTAGTATCTGGATGTTTTGAAAGTTTTCCTCCCTTAAAGATATGATGATCTTTTTGAAACGACGGAATATACAATGTACACATAAAAGCTTTCCTTTAATGTCAATATCACCTAATTCTTTGTCCTGGAGAAAACAAACTAGTATCATTTACCTATGCATAATTATTTTATGAGTCTTAATGCTTTAAATATATATAAATATATAATGGGCTTGAATTGAAATTAAATATTCGTCAAATTCAGAATGCAAAAAGGCATCTCAAATCTACCAAGAAAAAGCAGGAAAGAGGCTTACAAACAATATCAAAAAAGCTAGGGTCACTCTGAAATTTTTAAGATGCGCGCAAATTATGTTAGAAAAAAGTGTCGATTAGATTTCAAAATGTGAATAGTTTTAACCTACCAGACGAATTTTTATTGTCCAAGTGAAAGTAATTTAGTTAAAATAATTTTTAGGAAGACGGCAAAATGGAGTTGAAGTAGAAATATTATCACACCGTGTTTAATTATGATTTTAAAGTGGAATTCAACCAAGAAAAGGCTTTCAAAATCTATAATTAGCTTTTAGAAATGAAGACACATCTCGTGCTACTATTTTCAACTGTACAATTATACAATTATGAAGATCCGTCTCTTGCAAATGCGTCGAGATGGTTTATAGAATGTTATGGTTCATGGACTTTTCAGGATGAAGAACTCTCAGGAAAGCCGGTGTCAGCTTTGATCATGGATAGTGTGTCTGTCATATGAAAATTGTCGATAAATGATAATAGCTACGCTTACCAAATAATACTAGGAACTTAACATTAGAACCGCTGTCATGCATAAAATTATTCATGAAGAATTACACATGAAAAAAAATTATTGTCAGTTCCACTTAATTTAAACTAGCACTAAAAAAAGAAGAGTACCAAATTCAATAAAGAAATTCTTAAATCACTTCAGATGGCACCCTTCGCATTATTTTTTAAAGTGATGAAACGATCATAGCATTTTTTGTCGTACCAAGTGGTCAAGAAACTAAAATATGGATAGTTGAAGATGATTCTATGTCCACAATGGCGGCGAAAAGAAAAAATACCATAAAAAAGTAATGTTCGCAGTTTTCTTCAAAACTACAGGACTAATCAGAACCATTAACCTGTAAATACAGAGCGTAGTTATTGCTAATGGGTACACCAATAAATATCTTTCAGAAATTCTTCAAGAAATAAATGATACATTTCTCGTACTTTAAAGTGACAGCTCATATTCTCATTCCGAAAGATTTAATGTTGAGTTTCTTGAACAAAAACATATTAAGTAATTATAAAATTCACCCTATACACATTATCTAACCATGTCATCTATTTTTCATCTAAAAAAGAACATGTATGGATACCTTTGTTATTCCGGAGATGAGATTAGTATATAGATAAATTTTTTCATCAATTTCAAGAAATGAATACCATGAGGCATTCAATCTTTAGAAAATTTGACTACACAAGAGCATTGATGCTGGAGGAAGCAAATTTGAACACTCTTAAAATTTTTGAAGTATAACTTTGAAAATTCACATGTATGTCTTTGAAAATTTACGTGTATATCTTTGAAAATTTCAAAGGACACCGCAATTTAGAATGTTGAATTTCAAAAAGTAATGTGTAGGCGTTTTAATTATTTAAAACGTTACTAAACAGAATTATATCCTTTCCTAGGTAGATATATATAAAAAAAACAATTAAGGTTCATGGCATAACCTTTGGGAGGTGGACATGAAATTATATACTTAGTGCTCTAAAACTGTGACAGAAAACTAATATAATTATGATAGGATAAGAAAAATTTCTCTCAGATCTAAAAGAATTGTGGATAGCATTTTTAACACATTCTTGAAAAATGAATTTATCTGGTAGCGGATTTATTACATGTTGAAAATAAATCGACTGGCAGGAACGGCTTCTAAGGAACGACTGGAAGGAACATCCTAACGCTTATCCTCTTTTCCTTCATTGACGTGAATTAAAAGAGTTTTTCCTGACGTAAGTTTGAAAAGGAATCAGATGAATGAATTACATTTGCTACTCCTTATTCGCTGAAATATCCAAGAATATGTTCAATAGTTTTTAATAAAGCTACATAAATCTTATCAAAGAAATTCAACAAGATGAATTTAAAAAAGATTTTGAACATGTTTTAAGGAAATTTGGAAGATTTTCGAGAACTATCAAATCAGAGAATCATGAGAACAATCATCCACCTACACAGATACCTGAATTCCGAAATATTAGCATTATCTCCTTGTTCACTAATGAAATGAAATCCAGATTCTGTAAGACATGTAGCAGAACTAATGTCACCAAAATTATACCTAGTCTAATCTCACTTCTGTCCATGAGGTTTCAGGCTGTATGCCAAACATAATCCTACTAAAATTAGAGGGAATTTTAGAGAGGAATTTATTATGACGTAGCATGCGAGATATCGACTTCGCCATCTGAGGGTGGTTCAAGAAGACGAAAATTATGCGAAGAAACTAATACGTAATTCCAAAATAACGACGAATGCTAACTCAAGAAAATACTCAGTTCTTTAATAGCTAAACAAATTTCGGAGAGCATTAAATACACAGCAAGTACACATGTCGAATTTTTATTACTTCTTTTTGGTCCATGCACTGTACGGGACATACGAAATGCAAGTTCCAAGCTACTTGATTATATTTCAGGTGCTGGTGTATACATCTTCATCTTACTCTAACTATAGCTGTATTGATTCACCAATAAAAGAAGAAGTTTACAGACTTCCATTTCATGCACAAACTTTCCTCAATGCTTTGAAGTAAGCAACTTATTTTTTTTAGTTAAACACCTATTCAAAATTTTTAATTGGTTTTTTAATTGCTTAAAATTTTATTCTTTTCAGATCGCATTAAAATTATTAAATTATACTTTTCTTCTTATCTCTTATGTAAGGCTTATTCCAATTTTAAAAAAATACTAATTTTCTCTAGCTATCTTTCAAATCAATCTATGCATAAAGTCGAAAAAAGAAACTTAACAGAAATCAAGCTTTTATACCCACTCTGGTTTTATGGTTATATAAGAAATAATATCATCCATAATATTAATCTACAGAATTTCACAAGCGAAAGAAAAAAATTACCAATAGATTCTTTTTATGATTATTATGTTTACAGAACATCTGTTATGAATCAACAATATCGTGTTCACACCGGATGTGGAAAATTCGTTTTCCTTCCTCCTTTTGTTAAATTTTAAAAAATGTGATATTTTATGTAGCTTGTTAAGCGCGATATTTTGTGATTCTAAATGTCGAACAAATTTTAATTTCAATTATTGAATATGTAAATGTACATATCCAATAATATATTTAAAAATAAAATATGCGTGATAACGTAATCAATCACAGTAATTACTAAATTTTGGTGGTAATTATGATTGCTTAAACATTTTGTTGTGAATATTTCATCAACGGTGAACAGTGATATTTAAAATTATAGAATCATAATTTAATATTCATTTTAAAGATAAAGAAAATCAATTTATTGAGAAATGGCAGCATCTAATAAAAATCATAAGTATAATGCAGATAATACTATTTTAAATAATATTTTCTAGTATATGGATAGTGTCTTAAAAATATAGAGGGAAGATTAATTTTCGTAGACATTTTACATTGACATATAATTCCAAACAAAAAAGCCTTAAATAAATGGCCAATTGTACAAAAAAAAACTGAGGCAAGAATGCATGAATGCATAAGTGGTGGTAGCATAAATCATACTGCTCTTTAATTAGAAATCAATGACGTCACCTTGCACATTACTTCACTTCGCGAGCTTTAAACGAGAGAATGCGAAAGAGATCGCCACACTTGTATATAATTGATACAATTTTTTTCTTTTGGTTTCCTTATTTTTCCATATTGACTTCATGCTAATATATAAACGAGACTATTCCCAAATCGACAGTGCAGAGAAAAATGACAGACAGACATCTAATCCGTGTACGGTTACAATCATATCATGATTAGTACCTAGATATTTAAAATCGTGCCTCATCTCAGATGAAATAGAATTTTATTTACCGTTCTACCTACTTAGAGTCTACTTACCTTTCTTTTCTCAGAAGTATTAATTGGCCAAACAAATGTCGCGAGTTGGACGCATCAATCGTCAACACAATCACTTTTCAAATAGAAAAGGTCGTAATTATTTTGCTATTGTTATTTCTTAAAGTTAATAAATATTCAAATCACTACATTTGCAAATGCTTTTTATTAGGTTTTTTTTTTTTTTTGTTATTCACTTGCGTTTTAGTTTCAAATTGCATTCGAATTTGTAGCACCAAGAACTTTTAAATTTAATAGATCAGTTTTTAATTTTTTATCCATTTATATTTTCAGAGAGAAAAGTGACAATAATCTCCTGAAATTGGCTTCTCAGTGTAAATCTGATTGGCCCAGCTGGTATTGTTTAAGCAAATGCTTATCAGAAAACATCCTTCTAGATTTGGCGTCAGACCTTTCAGTTGCCATCATTCGTCCGTCGGTTGTTGCGAATACGTGGAAAAACCCGATGCCGGTAACTATGCATCCAATATTTCTTATAATTCAAAAAGAGCAATTGTAAATTTACCATCAAAATTCAACATCATAGTTTCTTTCAAGAACATCATCTTTACGATTAAAACAGTGCCTTTGGTTTTGATTAATTGTGTTACGAATTTATAATAGTGTAATGCAGTGGTTAGATGTCTGTATGTTGCAAGTTGGATCAAGTCAATCTGCTGTAGCTAGTAATGGAATCCATAAACATCCACCAAGCATATGCTAAGAGTTTAAACAAATCTTATTACAGGAAAAGAAATAATAACTCAAACAAGAAATCAGCGACGATATAGACAGTATGCCTCTCCTTTGTCAGTTAGAATTTCAGCTAAAGTATACCTCGCAAGATATTAGAGTGAAGTTCCTATTGCACATTCTATTTACCATTTTGAGCTGTTGGAATACGTTGACCGTAATATATGTACACAGCTTGCTGTATGTATGCTTGTTGGTATATCCAAATCTTTCCATGAATATGCAGAAATTAATGGAATGCAGATAAAACAATAATTATTCTCCAGACACCGCTGAATTTACAAAACATATTTCATATAACAACAACTTTGAGATTTAATAATCAAAAAACACTCCTACACAAGAAAAAAATGGTAAAAATTATAAGAATAGTTTCGAAATAGTTTAAGAATTTTGAATTATATGAGTGGATATATAGCAAAAACATTTTAATGCCATTCATATTTGACCGTTAATGAGCATTTGTTTGTTCAGAGTGAACTGTCCATTCCAACTATTCAAACCTTTCAAATCACTGAATGGCTAAAAATAAGGTTTAAAATTTTAGGTTCTCTACAACATTTAAACATGTTACGTGTGACATATTTAACTATAATTTATGAGAACAAGAAAGAGGCCATGGAAAAAAATAAGCATTTAGTTAATTATTGGTTTTTTCATGGTATCTAGGACCATAATATAATATGTGATAACTTCTTTTCATCTCATAAATTTGAACATATATTACTGAAAATGACAATCATTATGATTGAAACCATGAGGAGGACGAATCTTTTATTCCCTTTGAATTGTTCTAATTAAAAACAATAATCATTCATCTACATTCACGAATGATATTGTGTTTGCATTATGCATTACCCAAAAGAAATAAATATTTTACTGCTTATGCATTACATTCTGAAAAAAGCTGAAACTTCAGAATCTTAAAATCTTCAAGCGATCGATTATGATTCCAAAAGAGGTGTGTTGATACTTTAGATAAAATTTTTCGTCTTGTGGAAGAAACACTTGTTGATGACCATCCATTTTAAATTTTCTCTTAGTACAGAAGTGAAAACGTGTATATGCTATTTTTGGAAGAATATCCTTACTTTAACAGAGCTCACTGACAACGCAGCGAGTGTTTATTGAAACTCTAGATATGGCACTAATACAAAACTATATTTATAGAAAAGGCATGCTGTTTTAGCTGTAGCTAAATTAGAAAAAAATGCAAAAATGCGGTTGAAGTATTTCAGAAACGCAACTGTGAGCTTAAGCAGAAAACAAGAGATTCTGGCTATCTCTATATATCAAAAAATAAATTTCACAGTGTATGCATGAAGTGTCGTGAATATGTATGTAAAAACATAAGTTATTCTTGTATTAGGTACTGTATAAAATACACTTCTGTAGGCGCTCAGTAAAGTAAATTTTTCTATATTAAAACTACTGTCACAAGCAAGTATTTTGTCCAAATATGTGATATTATAGAAAGATTCTAAAAACACGGAATGGTTCTGATAATATAAAACTTGTTTTGTACCTTTTTAAATTAAGTGTGGATAAGTACGGAGCAAGTTTTTGTGATTTATGCTTTTCTTAAAATCAAAAAGAAAGCATTTTATTAATATGGCTCAAATATTGAAAATAAACATGTTGTTATAAGGAAGATTGTATTCATTTGAACTCAAATATAGTGCGTGTGTATTCGGAATGAAGTAGCAGAGCATATAACAAATTCTATCGTAAGGCAATAAAAGGCAAGACAGTCAATCAAGGCTGACTTCTACTATGAAGTATTGATCACATAACAATGAATAAAACCTGGCGTTAAACATATATGTTAGAGTTCTTTCAACATGCACCAGCCAGACAGTTTTGGGCAACACTGTCAACAAAATATGGATCTGCAAAGTTTATGAAATATCACACAAAAATAATTAAAATTATGAATCTGATTGATTCTTAAGTGAAATGGAAAAAAATTATGAACGTTTAGCAAGATAAAATCCAAGAATTGCTAATATTTTGAAAAAATACGATGATGCAATACATGCATGGAAAAATGATAAAATTCAACCCAAACAAGAACACAAAGAAACGAGTTACAAAATTTAGCAAGAATCAGAGGAAACGAACGTTTTTATCCCAATTGTAAAATAAGGTATCTGTATCCAGGTTGAATGGATTAAAGATCATGCTAACAAGGGCAGAAGAAAAATATAAGAACATGCCCCAATTGTGAAAGGATTTAATGAAAGATCCTGAAAAGAATTAAGTGGGAAGAAGTAAAGAAGAAATACCAAACATCTACGTAATGAACGAAGGCATTGATATGGAACTTAGAGGTCTTGAGACCAAACCGAATAATTGCGTTTCAAGTTTGAAATACCTATATTCCAAAGTTGATATCAAACTTTTCACATTTATCGCACCGACATCATAGAGTGATTTAAGTTTTCAATTTTCTTTTTAAGACTGGTACAAACACATGGATAGATTTTGCAAGAACCAAACAACTTGTAGCTTCTTTTCGAAGATAAGCAATGAATATTCTACGAATAATACATTCAAAGTCAAGTCTAAATGCATAATCCGATTTGGTGAATAGATACCAATCTGATACTTCAACGGGATTGAGAAGCGAAAAGGACCCCTCAGCTTTTTTGAGACATAATGAAGTTTTCTTTAGAATTCAAGGTTCAATTCCAAGATGAGTATTATTCGTGCCAATTTTAGCACGAATTTTATTCACCTTGTTCTACTGGTTAGAAGACTGTTATACTGGCTTTTTGTCGTTAGATTTTTTTCTTTGAAATAGAAAATTTGCAAGAATACGTAATGCATCCCGAAATGATTTCAAATCAATTATCGGCCTTGTGAATTAATTTGACTATATGAATAAAGTCTCTGAAGACACAGGAATTACCGCAATATCTGTGTCAGATTTCAAGTTCGTAAGAATTCCATGTGACGTCACTCCCTGTCGCAAGATAGAAAAAAGGCGAATCGCCGGCATGAATATTAATTGACTCTTCGGAATGTCCCAGCTTTGTGAGCTGGTGACATTTTAAAGCAGATTTTGTTAATTAACTCACTACCGTCTTCTTTATTGCTAATTCTTAGAAGAATTGTTCTCTTTCACACTCCAAATATGTGTTCAATACATGTGTTTCACGTTTTATGGAATGAAATGTCCTTTTTCATTATTCAGTATGTTGTCCTACTATTTACTGTACATGAATAAGATGAATTTTGTGTTGCAATTGCAACATGCACAAATAAACAAAGGTCATAGCAGAAAGAAATTGAGTGCAATATTTATTGATTTTTAAACTTTATTTTGAATTCTTCCAATATCGATGGAGGCAAAGCTTTTTTATTAATTCATTGACATTCTTCACTATTTAGGATAATTTAAAATTTAAAAAATTGGTGCTGCCGATTATTATTAAGATTGTCAATATATAGATATTCCTATATGTATGCCCTTTTCGCAGAATTTAAATAGAATACATTTCCAAATTGAATGACGTTTTTAAACTTAATTGTAACTTTTACAAATTATGAGGATAAGAAAGATACATTTATGACCTTTATATTTTTATACATACAAATATTATATACGTGCACAGCCATTTATATTTTTAGACATATTTATAAATATACAAATCCTTATGCAATTATAAAAATATTATTAGTGGATTTAAATACGATCGTCTTGGAAATACCTGGTAATTTCAAATTATGAAATGTTAGAGAAATTATGTGATTTCTACCAAGGAAAATAAAAATGGATGATTGCTATCTAAATTGAGAATTCTCAATTGTTCTAAAGTATGTTTAACTATTATTGCTTCAGCTGAGAAATGCTATCCTTATATTTTGTAGTATACGGAAAAAGAAGAAACTCAAAATTTTCAAGAATTTCTCTGATATAAGAACCATTTTTGCTTATAATAGAAGTAATAGATAATAAGTTTCTTATGGATTCGCTTGCTTATTCTCCAAACTTGTGTTGTATTTCTATATGATTCATTTTGACAATAAAATATATTTAATGAATATCAGTGCATTTTATTAATCAAAAAATATGTTCATTTAACATTTATTGCAATTGAATATGTCAGCATATACTGAAATCGCATGATACAATATGTTTTTAAATATAAATATTGCACATTTAATGTATTGTGACATAAACTATACTTCAAAAATAATCTTCAAGCCTTCTCTAGAAAAAAAAGAATTCTAAAATTAAATTGCCGAATTATTAGAATATAAATAATCGATTAATAAAGTTTAAATAATCTTATTAAAGATTCTTCTATAAAAGCAACTCTAGAACTATTTTGGAACAGGCATAATAATTTTGAATCACTGTCAGATGATGAGTACGACACCAGATATAGTATCCCCTCTTGAAGCTGCTACACCATATCATTGGAAAGTCATTTGGGCCAATTGATTTGAGGTGCACCAGCCCCGCTAACACAACGGTTCTTCGGTGGAAGCGGATCTTGAACCTGAAACCTTACACCGCTGCCCAATGTAATAATAAAATACCGATATATTAGAATTCTATAAAGTTAAAAAAATTGGGCAATATCAAGTGAATTAAAGCTAGTCTTTTGTGTAGAACGCAGTGTGTAAAATACAAATACATTAAAAGTAAATTATAGTGGTACAATTAACCATCGGAAATTTAATTGAAATGCTAATTTTTAAGACTTTTTGTTTTCTATATACCATTTATTTCTTTTAATCAAATTTTTATAATTCTATTTTTAAACTATTTATGTTTTTATAATAGGTACAATATTTAGATCATTTTATGTAATAACTGAAAATATGTATAAATTTCAACTTTCCAATAAAACTTCCTTGATGAATATTTTTTTAACTTTAAATTTTACATTTATTCAAACCGTATTTTAAATTTTACGCAAGAGAATCCATATTAATTATGGATTTGCTTGTTAATGTTACAATAATTTCATGACATCCCTTAAAATAAAGATATATTGATATTGAATGCGAAAACATTCTAAAAAAGTAATTTACCTCTATTTAGAGCTATTATATTTCGCCTTATTTGTTCAAATTTTTACTAAATTAAAAAATTTTTACAAGAAAATTATTGTATTTGCTAACTAGAATTCAAGTATTGGCAATCTTGTAAATTACAAAATGAAAAATGTTATGTTCATTGAAAATGTTATTTTTAAGTTCCTGAACTTCCAAACCATATTTATTGATCATATGCAGGAGAAATTCTGCAAGAGATTTCTTTTTTTAGGTTTCAATATGAATTTTCTTGGGAGCTCTTAACGTGAAGTCAATAAAATATGATTAAATGTGATTAAACACTAATCAAATTTCATTAACTCAGGTTCATATGTTTTGAATAATGGTGCTAATGATATCTTCAGATTGATAGAATTGAAAAATCACTTGGACTAAAACAAAAAGGATTCCCTAAAATAAGAAAACTCTGTTATTTTACAATATCAGTCCTTTATTTTATTGGTATGCGTATCTGTTAAGAAAATTAAGTCAAATGAATGATCAAAAAACATAATAAAACAAGTTGGTATTAAAGAGAAATATCATATGTGTTATAGATTTTAAAAATGAAATGCACCTATTTGAATTAAAGCATGAGAATGATAAATTGCAATTCTGGGAAAATGAGGATGTATTCATAAAGAATATCGACTCAAATACGCATTCTCATTCTAAGTATTTTCTACCATATTTACCGATTTTGCCACAACTTTTTCATAATATTTGCTTTTTTAATTTCTTTCTTCCGTTTTTTAGGGATATTTGGATGAACATTCTGCATTTGCTTTATCAAGTGCATCGGTAAGTTCTAAAATAAGAATCATTGATTTTTGGAAATTAATTTATTTCTTTATTTAACAAAATTTGCATTGTTTATCTGTGAGTTTTCTATCGAAATCCACTTAACTACTCTTATCTTCTGATTATTTGTAGGAGATATAATGTTAGAAATCATCAACAAAAAATAAATATTCAGTTTTTTTAATGCAAAAAGGAGATGAATTGTTAGGGCTAGCGAAAACCGGTCAATTAAAATATCATTGTAGAATCATTGTTAAATATATTATTTCTATAATTACCCCAAAGAAAGTTTATTTCATTGTTCAAAATATAACACCCATGTGAGTGATTTCAATAACTCTAAAGAAGAGAATTTAGAAATTTAGGAAGTATCATAATAATAAAAATCCTGCTTATTATTATCAAATAATATAATAAAAATTAAATACTATAATTAAATATTAATTGGAATAACATAATAAAGATGTTCTGTTCTGAATATTATCATTATTTCATAATCTGCATTTTTTTTAGTTTCGTTATATAGAGCAGATAGTCAAGTGTATATATTTGACATTTTTTCTTAATATTTTTTGCCAAATCGGATAGAAATCTCTAATTTTGATTTTAGAATCAAAGACCAATAATAATTTATTTGGTATATTACATTTCCGATTTATCACTGTTAAGTATACTAAGATGGATAATCAATTAATCTGTGAATTCAGTTAATTAACTGACACTTTTAACATTCATGTGATTTAAATAATACATGCCACCCTCTAATATATATATTTTCTATGTGTGAATTCACATATTTAATGAAAATGGGCCTAAAATTAAATTCATTTATTTTGGTATTGTTAATGTTTCACACCTTCTTTCTTTCTGATTTCGTATTCACATATTATACAAATTCTGTATAACTGTTGCAACCCGTTAATTGCATTTATATAGATTTGCGCACATTTTGATTTGGTTAATCGACACAATCCCTTAGGAAATAGTGTAATTTCTGTGGAAATTCCAAATCCGTTTACTGATAAAATTGCTGTTAGCCATTGTTACCAGAAACATGATCCATGGCCCATCCGGTGATTTGAATCGTTTATCGCCTTGCATGGCGGATTGAAAATGTACAAAGCATTTTCTTAAAGTTTTTACAAACGACACAATCACAATTGTCGACGGATGTCCAGCATATAGTAAAAGAAATACTGATAATAATTATTTACGCTAAATATCAACAACGCAGACATTGACATTGACAATCGTTGGTTGGTACCATATTCGCTTCTGCTGAGCAAAGCAGTCAATGCTCGCATGAATGTTGAATTCTGCATTTTGGTCAAAAGTATAAAATTCATTTGCAAATATGTAAATAAAGTCAGCGATATAGCTGTTTTTCAAAATCTAAATACCGATGTGAATGTTTCTCGATTGAATGGCATCGACGAAATAATACGCAAACAAATTGGTCGGTATGCCACCTCCAATTAAACTGTCTGGTGTATCATGAACGAGACTCATCAGTTATACATTTAACCATCCATTTGAAAAACGGTAACCACTTACGAACATTACTCTATTTCGAAGTACCACGCAATTTCACATGGAATCAAACAGAAAAATGATGCCTCTCAAGCAAGCCACACAAATTGATGAGCGCTCATGCCTTTTCAAATCAAACACTTTAGGCTGAGTGTATACAGTCAATTCAAGGCAGATTGACTGCTTATATTTGCGACGGTTGTTGGTTAATGTCACCGGCCCATTGTCATGGTAGGGTGTACACAAAGTTAATGGACAACAGTATCCAACATATAAAACTGTATACCTTGCACTCGGCTTGCTCGAAGATGACAAGCACTGAGATACTGAAACAGAATTGGGCTGTTCTTACAGAACATTAGATATGCTTGCTGAAACAGCATTGGGCTGTACAGCAGCATGAATTCTCTTACTATTCTGCATAGTGTTAGCTACATGTTTCCCAGACACGGAGCAAAGATCAACGATTACATTTAGCGACGCTTTGCGCATTCAGTGATCAGTAAATATCTTGGATATCAGTATGATTGCTATCGAGAATATTTACGTTATCACTGCCAATTTACCCTTCGCTCATTTTGGTACGAGTTCGCCAAATCAAAATGCATCTGATTTGACGGACACCGACATGAATTGTGAACTTCAATACGATACTGCAGAAATGGCAACTATTGTTATTCGCAATATCCCACTATTGAGGCGTGAACAAAAAAATCCTTAACGACCACAATATTCTGGTGTTTCAGCGAGACAAGGAGGATTCTTTGTTTTGGATGCACCAGGTGGAACTGGCAAATCATTCTACTAGTCAGTTCCACCAGATGGAACTGCAAATAATTTCTCATATTCTTGATTCTCGCCGAAATACGATCTAATAATCGCATCGCATTAGTCTTAACACCATCTGGTATTGCAACAACTTTATTGGATAGAGGTAGAACAACCCATTCTGCATTTAAGCTTCCTCTGAATATTCAAAATAACCTAGACGCAGTGTGCAACATAAAAAAAACAATCGTCCATGGCCACGGTACTAAAAAAAAAAATGCAAAATTATCATCAGGGATGAATGCACTATGAATTTCCCATCATTACACTTTCAATGTACGCTGATGAGATCAAAGCTTGCTTGAAATCATCGCCACTGTTGTGTACTGTTGAAAAAGTTTAACTAAAAATTAACTTGTTCGTCAAAATGCTACAAAATACCTCTGCTGATATATTCTCAGACCAACGATGCGATGGAAAAGTTGGAAAATAAAAAAAAGTTGTTATCAGCGATGGAAAAGTTGCTGTTTATAAAATACTGTTTGCACAAAATTGCCCCATTAATTTCTGCTCTATCATTGATTTGTAAAATGCTCTCAGTAACTCATATTTCCAGATGTACGCCACAATGCATAAATCTAGCGGGGCTGGCAGAAAGAGACATTTTGGCAACAAAAAATGTGGACGGCGACGATTTAAACTTCAAGATGCAGCAGTCGTTGTCAGGCTACTTGGTATACAAATTAAACTATACAATTTGCAATGCTAACGAAGCTGTAAATTATCTAACAGAGTTTTTGAACTGATTGGATTTACTAGACATGTCACCACACCTTCTACGACTAAAAGCTTTTCTCCGGTTAGTTTACTTTGAAATTTGAACCCACCACGGCTGTGCAATGGAACTTAATTTTAAAAATTGATGAAAACTTTTATCGAAGTCACCATTTGAAATGGTAAATTCCAAGCCGAAAATGCTTTTCTGTCACAAATTACAATGACACCTACAGACGTACTAGTTAAATTCAAACGCCTTCAATTTCCTATCAGATTGGCGTTCGTAATGACAAGTCGAAAGGTCAAACGATGTTTGTTTGCGTCTAGATTTGGGCACACCGCATTTTTCACACATGTAATTATACACTGCATGTTTTCGCGTTGAAAAACCATCAAACTTATTTGTGTTGCCTGAAGATGAACAGACAAAAAAGTATCGTATACTCAATTGCTATTCGAAAAGAACGGGGCCGCTGTGGCCTGGTCGTAAGGTCTTGGCATCGGAACCGGAAGGTGACAGATTCGAGGTCTGGTGCACGTTAAATAAGTTGGGGCCAAATGGCCTCCCACTGGTGTGGTGTGGAAGTTTGGAGAAGAGGGTGCCAGCTCAGGTGTCGTACTTGTCATCTGACCGTGGGTCAAAATGTCCAGGACCGACCGAAAATAGTTATAGTGTTGCTTCAAAACGGGACGTTAATATAGCTAAGCCAAACTAAACTAAACTTCGAAATGAATATCGATTTTCTTTATTTCATTTGTATACATTAGGTTAAAAAAATATATTACTTTTTTCACATTCCGTTTAACTTTATAGAGATCAAACAATGTATATGTTCGTTATTTAATGAAATGCAATTTTTTTTGAATATTTATGGTTGCTGTTTTTTTTATTTTTGTTTTTATCGGCAATCATCGTCTGCAGTGCTCCATTCCTCTTTCTCTCATAGATCCCAGCTCTCTCCGCTTACAATACATTTTCTAGAAATTAGGTACTAGAAATATTCACTAGAAATTATTTATACGACAGAACAATGTATATATATATATATATATATATATATAAAATATAAATTGACAAAATAAGTTCAGTATAGATTTGTTTTATATATAGGTTTCATTTCATTTCTGTGTACTTATTATTGTTTAATTCCGAATTAAATTTTCATTTTGATTTCGACCTAATTAGTTCTGATTTAATTTCTGTTGACTCAGGAAATGTATCGTAATTATTTTAATGTTTTTATAGTTATATATATATATATATATATAACCATCATATTGATAAAAGCTCAGATTTAAGAAAATCAACTATTATTATAAACTAGCCACTTTTGAGACAAGCTGATTCGCCGTGCTAAAATTTTCAATTAAATACTTATGTTCCTTGCCTTCTTTATAACTTCTCAACCAAATATTTTTTAACTTCTAACTTCGATAGTCATGTAACTCTTATTATAGAAGACTTATGATTATTTGTTCATTACACTATATATCTCTCTAATTTGTAATTATTTTTCATAGAATTGCGTGAAAAATATCACATTTTATATTGTTACATAGCATTACTCTTCTGTTTCAACACGTGCTTAGCATCACCCTTTCCTCGGCATGATTTGCATTAGGAGTTACTTTAATCATTCCGTTTGAGTTTTTTTCAAAGTGACAGCAAAGCACTGTACACTCTTAGCGGGCTCTTTCAGTTTAAATTATACTTTCATTTTGTGAGAAATTAATCGCTGGAAAATAAAGTTACACTATTTTTTTCAAAAGTCATTTTTAAGAATATTTAAAAAAAAACAGTTTTGTGCTGTGATATTTTTGGAAGTTATCGCAAAAAAATTACAAATGTTAGCTTAATTTTTAATTAATTAAAGTTTCAAAAATACCCTCCGTCTACTTATACTAATAATGTGTACCAACACATTTATTCAGAAACATTTGCTTTGCATTTATTTTTTAGAAAATATAACATTTAACATTTTTTTATTTCATCCAATAACATGCTGAAAGTTACAGTCTTTAGTTTTAAACTTGCAATAATAGTTTATTTATTTATTTTTTAATTTGAACTTCAGTCAATATGATGACAACCCGTGATAAAAGCTAATTTTTTTGCTTCGGTGTGCTCGTGCAGGTTAAATTTTATTGTTTTGTCAGAAATATATTGAAGAAAAATATGGTTACAATATTTGTTTTAATTTTCATTAAAAGTAGAATCTTTAGCTATATGTTAAAACACTGATACCATTAGAGAACTAATTTTATTAATTTTGTTGTATTTTGTGCGATTATATTTTCGGAAGTTATAGCAAAAAAATGCCAAAATTTCGTTTAATTTTCAATTAATTAAAATTTTAATTAAAAACTCAAAGAAATCGCTCAGAGTTACATATTCCCAGTGTCCAAGGTGTACACATGCCAAATTCGGTAGCTCTGTGGAATGGTCTGGCCTGTAGAGCGACAACACACAGACACACTGAGCTTTATTATGAGTATAGCATAAATCTAAGAAAATGTAACTTTCATTGTTGTATCTATTTTTTAAAATAAATAAATGAAAAGAAAAGATTTCTATGATCTTTTGCAACGTCTATATCATTAACATTCCATGTTTAAGTCCCTTAGATTAAGATATTTTCTTTTCAAATGAATGCAAAAATGCCCTTGTTTATTAGTACAAAAGTTACAGGTAAAGTTAAAAATATTGATAAATGAAGTGTATTGCATCATTTGTTTTCCTTTCACAAATTTAAGGCTTAAAGAAATGGATTTTGTATAGAAAATCTTCATCCAGTTTCTTTAAAGCTATCAATGGGGAAAAAATAGAAGTCTTAGATGCCACAGAGAAAAATGTACATGATTACTGTTTTTATCATTTTAGGACATGCATATCGTAAAATAAGTTACTGATTTTTGTTTAAATTTATATTTCAATAAATGTCTATTTCAATATTCTTTTATTGTTTTGTAACATTCCATAATGATAACTGAAAAGTGTAAAATTTTAGTAATATTCAAATAAAATTTAAACAAGTATTCATATTATGAAATAAAATTATATCTCTAAATATCTAACAAGAATAACTTGAATTTAATATAAAATGTTATAATTTATTTTAATGCAAATTGAAATTTGATATAATAGTTGCAAAGAATATGCATAAAATTTCAGTAGCATTGAAATAAAAATATATAATTAGTTTATTTAATTAAATACGAAGGTAGCATGAAATAATTACAATGATTTAAATTTAAAAAAGAATAATACTTAATTAACATTAAGACGTAATCTATTTTAATTGTAAAGAATTAGTATAAAAAATTTCAATATTTTTAAACAAAATTTTATATTATTTATGCGTTGTTGTGCAACGTTCTAAAATTAGAAATGTTTTCTTAGTTTTGCTTTTGTTATTTGAGAAATTTTGGTTACTGTTAATTGACAGTGCGTTTTGACAATGTTACGATTTTTATAAATTGAAGTTATTTTGGCTTCTTTTTAAAAATTTTATTGTAAGGTTTGACGTATTGGTAACAAAAATTGGGTGACAATTTTGTATACAAAATGTTTGGCAAATAGGTGTCGTCAGTTTCAGATTTTTTCTGGAAAATTCATGCATCCTCCAAAAGATATCAAAACTTTTCTGTAAAAGTCTAAGAAGTTATTGCTGTTGTGCTTTTATTTAATGCATGTGACCCTCCGTCATTCTTACTTTTGACCGTGTCAATGCTACTGATCTTGACAGATAATTTAAATTGATTCTACGGCATTTTCTTGCTTTATTAGTAAACATTTGCGCTGCTTTTGCAACCGATTGAAAACTAGACAGTTTTTTTTATTTTATTTGGATTGCCTCATTAACTGCAAGTACTTGTAAGTATTTACTGTAAAAAAATTTATGTTTACTTCATTTCAATTAATATAGATATAATCCAGGAGCCTTTCCAATTTTTTGTCTATTTCTTAACAATAAATTTCATGATACAATATTCTAAATGATAGATAGCCGTCTTATCAAATACCCAATTTTTTCATCAGTATTTTTAAAAAATTGGACAAAAACTTTATTAAGAAATTAAAATATTTTCAATTTAGAGAAATCAATACAATTTTTATTGCTTTAGTATGATGGAATTGTATGGTCAATAATACCAATCCAGAATTAAACTCTAAATTAAACAAAGCTATTTTAGAATCATTTAACAATATTTTGTAATTTTATGATATAATTCAAATCATCAATTCATATGGATAGTAAATTATAGCTTATAGAAACTCGACAAAAACACTTATTTAGAAGGAAAATAAATAAAATAAAAGTAAAAATAAATAAACATTGAAATAATACTTAAACGACTTATTTCGAAAATGTTTGCACAAGCGGGAACTCAGGTTTAATAGCTGCTAGGGATTGTAATTCCGAGATACCGAATACTGGTATCTTGAACCATTTGTACAATTTTGTGATATCGGTATTCACAATTTTAAATACCGTTTTCTCGTTATTAACTAGATATTATGTTGTATCCACTATATGTTCAGGGATCGCCAACATAGCAGAACAATATACGTTTTTGTTTTTATGTCTGCCTAGACGGCGAAGTTAATTAGAATGGGAATACAAAGTTGCATCATACAATCAAGAGAAATGATAAAATTATCATTCAAGGAGGCCGTGGGTTGTGATAGGTTCAAAACTATCCAATTATAGCTCCGAGCGATACTGCATAAGCGCAGTAATCATAGTATGTATGTATATATATATATATATATATATATAATAACTTTAAAGAACAAAAAACAATCAGTAGATCATACTTTGGTTTAGTTTCATTATTTATGTGATGAAAAGAGTGTGGTAGCTTAATGTAAAAAATGTTCAAAAGTGAACAGATAAACGGAATTATAAGCGGACTCTATGCACATTTAAAAAGGAAATTGTAATAAAGACACAAATTTATGCACAGTTCCTGTTTCTAGGTCATCAGCGATGAAATTATAGGTAAAATGTATATAAAATGAAATGTATTTAATATGTATAAGTGTATGTAAAATGAACTGTATTTAATATGTATAAGTGTATGTAAAATGAAATTATAAGTAATATTTGGATGAAAATATAAGTAAGATGTCAACATTAGATGGTTTGCCATATCGAGTATTTTGCGCTTCGACTAATTATGGAAATTACTTATCGGGAGAGGTATTAAAAATCTACCATCAATTAACACTATAAGAATAGCTGTTATAAACTATTGTAAGATATTCGTAATTCTTTGAAACCTGAATTAATACAATTGAAAGTAAATAGTGCTGATTTTAGTTTAATATTTGATGATTGGATAAATGTAAGGAATAGACGCTATTTAAATATAAATATTCATTCAAAAATTATTTGGAATATGCGGCTTACACATGTATTGCATGCCAGCTGAAAAGATGTGTAGAATTGCATAAATCTAAATTAGCTAAACATGGATAATTCCTGAAAGAAGATATCCATAATGACTGATGGAGCAATAATTGTGAGAAAAGTTGGAAAGTTGATTTATGCAAATCAGTAGTTGTGCTATACTCAAGGAATTCATTTAGGAATAATAGATGAATGATACCAAAAAAAATAAAGAGCAGAAGAATCCAAATACTGCGGGTATAGGAACTTCGGAACAAAACTTTGAAAAAGAGTGAGAGTGATATTGACAATGGAGAAAATGACATTGTAATTGTAGAAGAAGGTATTACTAATGAAGATGAAATATTAACCCATCAAAAATTGTTTCATACAATTTATAAATTTCGAAAAATTGATAATATTTGTTTCAAGTTTCTTTCGAAAAATGCCATATTACAAAAATATATACTAATTGGAAATAAAACTAAATATATGTTTTGTGACGAAATCAGTTGGAAGTTTCCAGAAGCTGCAAGTCTTTTTCTTTCTTTTTATCTTTAAAATTATACTTGATTTAGAAAGCAAAATAGCGGGTACTTCTTTTTGTTCTCTTTGATTTTTTCTTTTAGAAATAAACATAATTATTTTGTTTAATAGCATTTTCTTAAATTTTATTCCAGATAAAATATTTTATTTGTGATTTAAAATTATTTTTATGACATGCATACTTTTTATACAAAATTTTATTTAATCAATTGAATTTAGAAATAAACTTGACTGTATTCTCAACTTAAGTGATTAAGTCCTTGTTGGATTCATGTTTATAATTGTTACTACAAGCTAAATGAAAATCTAAAATCTGTAATTTTTTGACCGTTTTCACTCCTACCAAAAATGTTATTTTATCCGTTAGTTCGGTGTCCTTCGGTAAGTTTGGCTTCTCATGGTTATTCAAAAACCTTAACAATTAATAATCATATTTATATACATTGTTTTAGGTAGGGGATGGTTTTATTAAAGTTTTATTCGGAGACAAAAATAAGAAGGTTAATCTTATACCTGTCGACGTTGTGGCGAATGTGCATCTTATGGCTGCATGGAGTATTGGTACAAAAAAGTGAGTCAATCATTTTCTCATTTTAAATAGCATTTCCCCCCCAAAAGAGCAACCATTTACTGAGGTATTTTTTTTTCTAGAATGTAATATATTTTCGACAAAATAAAAAATCTTCATTGGCTTAGAATCAGAAAAGGCTTATTTCAAAATAAGGCAAAAACAAAATGTCGGTAACTAGTTGAAATAATTCGCCAATAAATTTTTCAGATCACAGTGATTTATAGAAAAATAAACATAAATCAATTCATTTTAATAAGATATGTTTACTCAAAAATATTTTAGCTCAAATACCATCTTTTAAAAAAATTGTTGATATTAATAATATAAAATTATTTAGTTATGAATATGTTATAGCTGTAAACTGTATTTGAATCCATAATTATTACATAGAATAAATTTTATTTTTCATGTTTACATGTATACAACATATAAAGAAGAGATTTAAAAAATATTGATATCGATATTTTGATAAATCTTCATGTTTTACCCTTTTTCGGTACAAAAAATATGTTAGTATTTTCAATGTGTGAAATCTGACAACGATTCGAAATGATATTTGGCGCATCAAGGTTTTATTAGCAATTTAGATTCGCAAAAAAAAATGAAAATTTTTGTAACTGGAAACTGTCTACTTTATTTGTCTTGTAAATCGGAAACGTAACATATTGAACTGATGATAATCTGCATTTGTTTCTGAATCCAGAATTATAAATTTTTTATGAAGTTCAGATTCAATGTGAAAAATGTCCAAAACCATATGGTACATGGTTCTGATTGGAAATATCAGACATTTTGATGTATATAATAATATAAACGAGTAATAATAAACTATGGTTCATTTTTTCTGAATGATTGCTATATGTCTCGAAATTTTTTCATTAATGAAGTTTCATGAAAAATCATTAATAAGGTTTCCGAACATCGTGAATAAAGAAAATTTTAGATAAAGTATAAAATAGATTAAAAATTTGTGTGTGTGTGTGTGTGTGTGTGTGTGTGTGTGTGTGTGTGTGTGT
>JAPMOQ010053493.1:251473-270546 GCA_026543055.1 Argiope trifasciata | reverse complement strand
TGTGTGTGTGTGTGTGTGTGTGTGTGTGTGTGTGTGTGTGTGTGTGTACCTTTTTTCTATCATGTAGGTGGATTTCTAGTAACATAAATATTTTGTTTCTCTTATTTGTAGAGAATCATCTCCTCTTGTTGTTAATTGCACTTCTAGAGGCTCCCTCAATAGCAAATGGATCGAATACGTTAAAAGTGTGAAAAAAATCTATCAAGATTACCATTCTGACAAATATTCTTCAAAACATCAAAACGTGATCGTTGTTAAAAATCAGTTTTTCTATTGGATTGCCAATATTTATGAGCACTACATCCCAGGCATTGTTGCAGATATCATTTTAATACTCAAAGGGGAAAAACCAAGGTAATTGTTTTTTTTCCAATATATTTTCTTTCCTACATCCTGAAGAACCTGCCTGAAACTTAAAAATCCTCTCTTAGGTTAATATTTTATAAATAAATTTATTTAAATGGATAATCTCTTCTCTAGCAGCATGCATTATTTAACTAAGCGAAGAAGCTATGAAATAGATATTCCCGATGATTCGATCAAAAACTGTGAATTCTTTTATTAAAATGATTTCCTTTATGACTTAAAAGGATATTGAAATCATAGTAGATATATATAGAGTTTAAAATAGAATTTTCAAACTTACGAAAAGGCTATATTTAATGCATATGGATTACTATTCTGCAGTAAGTTAAAAGTATCTCTATATGCATTTTATGAGATCCAACGGCATTATCTAAAGATATAAGTGTCGTTTTTTATATATATCAACTCTCTTTTCAATGGAAATAAAATTTTAAATTTTTAGATCAATTTTAAACTCTCACGGCCTTTTTTGGCAAAGATCCAGTCGTTTGTAGTATTATGAATGTGTCACTGAAAGGGGACATTCATTTCAAAGGCAATTTCTTAAAATATTCTTCGAAAGATAATTTTGCCTTTTATCGCTTTAATATATTTCTATTTTTTATATTTAATAAATCATATCAGCCGGTATCGTCATTCTTAATCATTCTGAATTCCTAATTTCGTATTCACATATGAAACTTTTATAACCCTGACACAAATTTTCACTTTTAGAAAATATATGTCCCATTACAAAGATACATGAAGTTTCTACAAGTTTGGAATCACATAAATTAATCTTATTACTCATGAAATGTAACTAAACTACAAACCTTACATAAATTTCAGTTTTTGTATTCGCTTTGAAATGAATCTCACAAAACCTTGTTTTATCAGACAGCATGTTTACTTTTGGAGAAAGCGCTTTTGATTCGCAAAAATTCTGCAACGTTTTATCAATGTTCACTAAGGAATGCATGCTTAAAATAAAAATACCCTGAAACCCAATTTTTCGCATATTTATTTCACCGTAAGTAAACAACAGAAAAATAGAACTTTTTTGCAATTAGAAAGTTTTTTGGAATCCACAAATTTACTCCATAACCAATAACCCCAAAAACAATTTGTTCCAAAAATCAAATCTGTATTTGAAAGCTGTCAATATTTTAACCTGTAAGCCTGATCTAAAATTGATATGTTTGCTAATTGTAATGGAAAATACGATGTCAGTATATAAGAATATATCCTTTCTCATTCTGAAAAGAAAAGCTAGTATAAAGGTCCACAATTCGTTTAACAGAAACTGAAAACTGAAACTTTTACCTGTTTAATAATAAACTCTGAGAATTTAAGCTACGCTGACAAAACCGGAATCCCTGTCAATATTTACAAACACTCATTACCTTCGAAATCATTTAACGAACCTTTTAGTATTACTAATACCATGTTATTTCCCCAACGGAGCATCTCGGAATGAGGATAAAATACTTTCATCATGATAATTGGATCTCACCACCTTTAAGTGCACACAAAAAAGGGGGTATTTGACTCCTTCCGTTGATAACTGGACGTACTACCTTAGGGATGGGTTGGGCCTTGGTCGATGATGGTCCTTAGAACTCAACCCCAGTTCCTGCCAGTGTTGCTATTGCGATGATTTGGTTATTCAGAATTTATTGTCCGTGTACCTTAATGTGGGTCGGTGAGTCAGTGACATAACTTAACAATTACAATAGTGTTAACCGAGAATTGATGATCACGAACTGCATTCCTGCGGGAATTTGTTTTCACTAAATCACAAATTCAATTTCAATGAACTAATCACGCATGAGATATATGAGCTTATGAAGGATGAAGAATAAAATCGGCAGATAAAATCTAGTATCTTTTACCATGGCACTGTTATAATTTTTTTGTTTAATGATGCTAGAAACAAAATAAGAAGTCTACTTTATGAACAATGTTCACCTACTATTAAGAAATCCTATCAAGTAATCCAGTGCAAGAAAATCCAGATTTGACGCACTCTGTTACATTCTATATCTTGACTTGTTTACAAATATATTGAAATATTTAAGCATTTATGATGATGCTTATTGATGACATATTTAGAAAGGATGAACTTTGGTATAAAATTAAAAGTTTTGAAATGGATGGCTAAGTCTGGTAAATACTGTCACTGAATTTCCCCCTTAACAGTATGTTATGAGATAATATTTTAACGATTTCTTTCAAAAATGACGAACGTAGGAGGACTGGAGATCACTGATGATATATCTAGAGCAGGGGTCGGCAACCTGTTTGTCCTTAAGGGCTCAATACTAAATTTGAAAATCACCGAGGGTGCATATTTTACAGATAATCAACAGGTATAAATAGGCATTAAAAAAACAGATTTTTTATAACTTTATTTTGTTGGTGCCATATATAATGATATATATAATTCAGTGTGAAACTTGGGGGTCCATATTTTCAGCTAATTTCTTATAATTGGAGATATATTTAGAGTTCCCGGTCCTTAAACAATTATCTAAATGTGAGTCATTAAGCTTTGTTCTGTATTTTGATTTCAAATATTTCATATTTGAGAACAAAGCCTCGGAATTGTATGTTGTTGCACAATATGAATAAATTTTTAGCGCACATTTCCTTAAAATAGGATACTTATTTTCATCGACTAAGTTCCAAAACATTTTATCATTACAATGCGTTTTTGAAATAATATCACTTTGCAAGTTTATTATTTCTAATTCTAGGTCTTCAATATTATGAAGCTCGAAATACACTGAAACTATTTCAAGGACATCATCTTCAGTAACATTGAATGGATTTATGAAAAATCTTAGAACGGGTTCTAATGCTGCAAAATCTTCAAATCTAGAAGAAAACTCTTCTATTAGCTTTTCTATAATTTCTAAGTATGATGAATTAGTAAAATTTTCATTATTCAAATTTAAACTCTCAAAAGTATATTTTATATTTGGGAAAGGTTATAATGATTTTTTCAATAGATGGGATTTCAACAACACTAACTTGCATTTGAATGCATTTACTGAACTAATCATGTCAGCGATATGCTGATTTTTCCCTTGTGTTTTTAAATTTAATTCATTCAACTTTGTCGTTATATCGGTCAGAAATCCGAGGTCGATTAGCCAATCTTTATTTTCTAATTTCTCGTAAAATTTGCCTCTTGATGCAATAAATTCCTTTATTTGTGGAAAAAGCACGATAAACTGCTCAAGTATTTTACCTCTGCTCAGCCACCTCACTTCAGTATGTAAAAGAAGATCTGCGAACTGAACGTCCTTATCTTCTAAAAGTAATTTAAACAATCTGTGTTGCATAGCTCCCGATCTTATGGAATTCATAATTTTTGTTACTATCTTAAATACGTGTTGAAAACCGATTGTTTTTGCCCATAACATTTCCTGATGTATGAGGCAGTGATAAGAAATAAATTTTGGAAATAAAGAATCCTGTCTACATAAGGCAATAAATCCTTTTTTCTTACCAGCCATCGCTGGTACCCCGTCTGTTGTAATTGACGATAAGTTTTGTACAGGTAATTTTACATCTGTTATACACTTTTTAAAAGTAGAAAAGATATCTTCTCCTCTGGTGCTTCCCTTTAATGGCAGTACTTTAAGGAATTCTTTTGTTGTAAAATCAAAAAACACCATCTTCACGCAAATTGCTAATTGTGATATATTTGTTACGTCTGTCGATTCATCCATCTGTAGCGAAAAGAAAATATAATTTTCCATATCATTTGCTAATTCTGCCTCCAAATTGTCCGCAATTACTTCAATTCTTCTAGTAACAGTTCGTGCTAATAATTGCAACGTGTTTATATCTGAAACTATTTCCTGTTTATTTTAAAATTCTTCAAAAATTGAATCAGCAGCTTCTAACATGGCTTCTTTCACTAATTCTCACTCTATAAATGGTTTTTTATTCGTAGCTAACAAATGCGATATTTTATATAACGCGATCGTTGCTGCTTTATGTTGTTGCAGTGGTTTAGTAAAAAAACTTTGCTGGTTAGCTATTGAAGATTTTAAAGAAATATTTTTTTTCTTCTAATTTCAGAGTTCATAGGATAGTCACTATCAAAATTGGTATGAACAGTCTTAAAATGTCGTTCAATATTAATTTTCTTGGGAATCGCAGCACTATTATTACACAACAAACAAATACACTTCCCTTTGTAATCAACGAAACAATGTAGATGCTCCCATTCATCATTAAAATTATATGTTCTTTTTCTTGTACATTTATCCACGAAGGGTTTTGAAAGAAAAGAATTATTTCGGATTACTTGGTAGTTTTAAAGGCACTGTCTACGCGTGGTCTATTCCAAATACGATCACAAACTAACAAAAAATACGTGTGTGTTATTAGATACGATCAAGGTTAGCAAACTGCTAATCTATGCACAATCCTAAACTCAACTGACTTCTTGCTGTATATCGCCGTTTGACAAGAGTAAGTAAATCGCTCTGGCTATCATACTTTACATTAGTTCAGCGAGGGCACATTAAAAATCGATCGGGGGCACCGCGTTGCCTATCCCTGATCTAGAGGGTCATTTATACTCTCTAAATTGATGATTCGGGTCATTTTTCCAGGCTATGTGATTAACTTGCTTATTTTCCTTTATATCCTAAATATATAGACTACATTCTTTATTTTTCAGATTTCACATACCTAATTGTATCTTCTAATCTCCATTAATCTCTTTAAGTATAATTTTATTCCATGCAACTCAAAGTGATTTTTTTGCATTAACATTTCTTTTGCAACGTAGCATTTTATTAACAGTCTAACTAGTTCTCATAATTTTTTAATATAAAAATGCCGATATCTTTTTTTCCTAAAGAATGCTTTGTTTTTTTTTTTTTTTGTTTTTCAGAGTATTTGCTACATATCACATCTTTCATAAATTTCTGTTCAATATCGGAAATTCACAAATAAAGACTCCTCAATGTGAAACGAATAACTTAGATTACCTGAATAGCTTACTCCATGAAAAAGATAAACAGGTACAAAATATTTGCTTTTATATGGACCTCAAATTTCCTTTCAGAAATATTATGTAATAATTAGAATTTAGACAATTATTAGTCATAATGCGGGACAATTAAGAAAAGATTGGTTGAACGTGAAAAAGCGATGACATGCATCGTTTCATAGCGAATATGAAAATCGATGACAAAATAAAGGGTGTTCTCGAAAAAAATGCGAGTGGAAATTCCAGACTGAGACTATTACATTATAACATTGAGACTTATGTTTTAAATAGAAGCTATGATTTAAATATGCGTGCTTGTTTGAGACCGATCATATATATAATGTGATTCATAAAAAAAGATTTACTTTAAATTTCTTCATGGACTGGAAATGAAAATTATGTATGATAAAAGATATGCAATGCACAAAGGAAAATTGAGTATAAACTAAAACACACGCACAACGAGGAATAAATTTTTATTTATAAGACAATATTCATTATAGTAATAATACAATTATGAAAGTCGATTTTGTTTTAGATTTTATCTGAAAATTCTGGAAAGAAATCATTCTTTGACGTCGGTAAGAAATCCGATATATCTGAAGTGCATTATCAGTTTCCCTTTTTTGTTAAAATATGAAATTTGGGGAAAGTGAAAGTGATGGCCTTGTGCCGATTGTTTAATTATAAGCCCCATCCCTCATATATCCCCAAAATATCCCTCACATTAAAAGGAAAAGAATATAAATAGCAGTAACTGAATCTTACTCATAAATCTCGCCTTTGCCATGGCAAGTTTGCGTTTAAGTTGGAAGTAGTATAATAATGGAATTCCTATGATACATATGGCATATCTTTTACTTCCTCTCTGAAAGACAAATTGCTACACACGCCTATTCCTGTTTGTAGTTTTAATCGTTATATATAAATGATCTCTTAAAAACTAAACCAAAATATTAAATTAAAGATCTTGCTTTAGTGCCAGTCATTAATTTGAAAAAATTTATAAAGTAATGTTTCAATTCACCAGAGTATTTCCTTCGTGAAAGCCACGTCGTTCTTCATCATTTATTTATTTGTATATTAATAGAGTAATTTTTAGTGAGAATTTTTTAATTTTTGTAAAAAAAAGATAAATGAATTAATTTGAAAATTTCCCTTAGCAAATTCATAAAATAAATTTTGCATATTTGCAAGTTTATCGTTGGAATGATTTTAATGGATTTCAGTGCTATGAAGGGCTTTGATCATTAAAATCGTGTTTAAGTTAGAAAGAAATTCATAAAGAAAATTTTAAATCTCTGTGAACTTCCATGTCCATAGAGATTTTACATCTTATCCAATGTACATGAATAAAATAGGAAGCCAATCTTAATGATGCAAGTAGTATTAAAAGCTATATTAAATAGTCATTGGTTTATTTAAAAAGTTTTTTTAGGGGGAGGAGGCAAACTATTTTGTAAATCTCCATATTTATTTTTCGGAACAAACGTTTAAAAGTGAATAATGTCATTTTATATTAGTAATAGGACGTTAATAATAAATCTTTTTTTGGCCGTTCCATTCTTTTGTTTATATAAATAATGTATATTTTTATACATAATTTTTTTATTCATTTTATATCGAAACACGTTTAAAATATAATTTTTAAAAATTATGTTCCATTTTTATAAAAGTTATGTTCAAATATTTATAATTATGTTAAATTTTTTAAAAATTATGTTCAAAAATTTTTAATGGGTGTTTTAATTTAAAGCATTATATTATCCAAGCGTCGCACATGAAAAATATAAATCGTTAATATACAATCTATGTTGAATATATGCTGTTAATACAATTAACATAATAAAATCTGGGCATAAGTGAATAAATAAATGTAATTTTCCAAATATTATTATTATTAAATTGATTCATTTCATCATTTTATTTTCAAGACAGAAACATACATTTAAATTCTTTTTTAACCTTTTTATTACTTCAATTGTAAATAACCCAGACTTAATATTATTAATATATTACTAATATATTAGTAATATATTAATACTAATGTACTAGCAATGTATTTAAACTATATTTGAATCTTTCATTAAATTATAAAATTGATTTTGTATTCACATTTCAGATTCTAGACAATGATTTTCAAAATATGCAATTAGATGAATATATCAGGCTTGCTGTAAAAGAACTTTCATCATCCAGTTGGAAAAAACAACGTGAAATCATATTTCAGTAATTCAGTTGTTCTTTTTTTTTTTACGTAAACTTGAGATTTTTGGATAAAAGCTCATGTGTATTTTTAAAAAGTTATGTCCCTAATTTATAATTAGATTTCATGCTTTATATAAATAGTTATCTTACTTCACTTTTATTGGGACAGATGTATAAAGTTAAATTAATCGGATTTATATAAAGAAAATGTTATTTGTAACATAATTAAGGATATAGTTGTAACAAAAATCTGTTATTCATATCCTGGTTTCTTTTTACAATTTTTCTATCGATTTAGAGATATCACAGCAGAGTCAATTTATGTCAGACGACAGACGAAACTATTTTTGTCTCCTCACATCGACGTACATTACAATTTCTAGATGGATCCTGAATGTATTCCAAATGTCGCATCCGCTTTACGAAGGCTGCCAATAAATCTCAAATATAACTGACTCTTCGTGAGAAATCAATGGCAACCTATTTATTTATAAATATATTAAATATGCAAAAAAACTAGTTGCAGAGAAAAAAGTTTTAAAGCCATCAACATTAACGTCAAAAATACTAATCTAATTAATAGTTCCACTTCTATATCTTTGTCTTGAGTAACGATATTAATTTACAAAAAGAGGAAATATTATTACCTAAAATTTCAGACCTTAAGCTAGACGAGTGCTGTCTTGAAAAAAGGAAATTCTGACCCGATGGACTTCTTACTTTAGATAAAACTCAATTAAAAAGACAAATATAACTTTTATGAGAATTTTTGTGTAATTTTCTTTCGTTCCAAATTCTGAGAGATACTAATAGTAAATAAATAAATTATAATCAAAACTGTAGTAAATATGATTTATCCAAAAAGAAGCATAGAATTTCAATTTTTTTGTGTGTGTGCTTAGAATTTCCAATATTACAAATGATAAAAGACAACTTTCAGAAATTTAACTCTAGTTATTTGTCAGTCCTTTCTGCATTTGGAGGAATGAAATTAATTACATATCATTATTTCTATCAAAACCCGAATTCTTTTAAAGCTTTTTTACAGCATTTTGGACTTTTTTAATAAACATTCATTCAAACGTTATCTTATGTTGTACACAATGTGATTTAGAAACATTCGGGACTAAATATCGAAACGACTGTTTCATTTGGTGATCTCGTTTGATGAAGTATAGTTCTCATCATTTTATTGAGTTTAACTCTTGCACTAATAATCATGCTTGTTCGAAATTGATAAGCCGGTTTGTAATTCAAACGTAAGATGCAGGATGTTCACCAAGGATATCTAGAGAGAAATATCAGCTATTCATACTTGATACTTACGAGTTATTTTTCCTCTTAGGATAGTTTCAGAAGTTTATGGTATTAGACGTTATGTGCTTGCTTTTTTAAGACCATATATATTTATTATAAGATAGATACATAATTATTAAAATGTTAGAATACTGCTAATGAATTAAGATTTCCTAGAAGTAGTTATTAAAGTTGACAGTGCAGATTAAAATGAAAATAACATCGGTCAATTAGTGATTCTATTGGGGATTTCTGACCACTCATACCGATAATGAGGAATGCAGGAAGGAAGTGAGCCCACTTTGCCATTTCATATATAAATAACTATAGTAACCTTGAAGAGTCAGAAGACGAAAGCAATAAAATATCTGCAATCAGTTCAATGACTGATGTATCATTAAATGGCGTCCTAATAAATAGAAATTGCAGAATATAAACTTATTTGAAAGGAATTCTTGTATAATAAATCTTAACCTTGTTAATCTTGTAACATAATAATCTCTTGGATTCTTCAAAATTATTAGACATGTTTAGTAAAAAGGTGTTAGTTATTATTACCTTGCTAAAATTCTGGATATATATTTCTTACACCTAGGTCATATAAATATAAAAAAAAATCAATAAATAAATAAACAGAATGTTATATTACGCAGTAAAAATATTTTTCTGTTTCTAATAGTTTTGTTTTATGAAATATAAAATTCAATTCGTATTTAGATCAATTTCTTTTTCGCAGGTACTATTGGCCGATTTCAATTATTCGATACATGGTTCTAATACTTTGCGGCTGTTTGATTTACAGCAAGACGATTATGATGTTCCAGCAGTTTAAATTAATTTAATTTAATATACTGTGAATTTCTGTGAGAAAGATTTTTTTAGCAAATTTAATGATGCTGTTTTAGTTAAAATGTTTTTAAAAATTCTTGTAATGATGATTATATAGCGATATATTGTTAAAATAATTTTACTTAATATAATAAAAGAATTACTATCTTGTGTGTTTTGTTTAAGGTTTCTCTACTCTTATTTTTATAACGATATTTATAAATAAATAGACGAGAAAATGCTTTATACTTGCTCAAAACTTTCATTTCCAGATTACAAGTTTTTACAAATTGTTGTAAATTCATTCAAATTTAAAACTCACCTGGAACTAGTGATGCGTACGTAATACGCCGCATATTTCAATTTCAATTTATCGAACCGATTCATTTGAAATGAAAGTTTGGCTTGCAGGTTTCTGCCTTCTTTTTTCATTAAATACAGCAAAACTAAAAAGTTTCAAACACATACATACTTTGAAAATAAACTGAAGAGTAAGAATTGGACATAGTTCTGCTACTGGGAACTAAAGGCTTTTAAATCACAATCCACGTTGTCACATTGTCCAGCTGGAATTGTCGAAATCTATCAAAATACACAACAGGTAGGAATGGATGTAAGTGGGCGCCTGCTATCTTAAATACAAACTGATGACCACATCATGTTACGCTGATTAATTATATATTTCCTTTATTTTCATATACAAGCCTGTGCCATTTTTCTGGCTCTTCAGTGTGTATGATAATTCTCAATTTATTGAAAACTATTTATACTTAGCATTGAAATGGATTAATTTTGTTTTCTTCGGTAAGAAAAGCTATCATTTCCTGTCTGATAAGTTATTGTTTACGTTTTTATTTATTTTTACTAACTCGTAGTAGAGAAAGAATAGCAATCGACAAAAAAGAATTCAAATTCGAGATTTTGATAAATATGCATGTTTGAGACCTCCCTGAGTTCCATAAACACATTTTTGGGATTTTGGTTCTTCCGCTTTTTCAGAAGCATAAAATGCGGTAACTTCAAAATGCAAAGACTTGAATATATAAAATTTGGCAAGCAATTTTGTGATTAAAAATGTAGTTCTGTGTCTGTTTTTTTCAATTGGTTGGAAAAAACAAGACTAAAAGACAAATTCAATTTTCGGATACTATTAAGAATGAATCATCAAAAACCTCGTCAATTATGACACGGTAGATCCGGAAAAAATGCTTAATTAACGTCAGAGATAACTATTGCTAGCCAATTCCATAAAAGACGTTTCCACGTATGCATTAATAATACTTTTATTAGGGCTTGTGTGAGAAAGTTTTTGGAAGATCACGACGGCTAGTTCCATAACGGAATTAAAATGTTACATTATTTATTTTATTATTTTTTCTTCTTTTAATAATTGTTAGAAGACTAAAGAAAAATTGTGCCTTTGTTACACAAATTTCCTTTAAAAAATGTATCCAGCACCTTTAAAACATGAGGATTTTTTATCGAATTTGATTTCTATTTTTCAACTTCTGCCCAAACATTCATATAATTTATTAAAAGGAATTTTTACTTGTTCGTACCTTATTTGTTGCCATAGCTCTAAACTAATTCCGATGAAACTTTGCCAAATATATTTATAATTGCCAAAAGACAAACGGCACATGTCATTAGGTGTCAATCGCTTCCAATATATCAAACAAAATAAATTTATTATCATTGATGCCAATCAATGTGAAATGAAATCAAAATATTTAAGGAATGTGCTAATCTTTTTTCTGTTCATTAATAAATAGTTTTCAACAAATAATGTTGCCATTCAGCTTACTAATTTTTTGTCTCCAGAAAACCGCACATATTATACACATTTATCTCACCCATATAAAATAGAATTATTATTATCGATGCCGATCACGTAAAGGTATATAAAATGGAAATTTTCCAGTGCAAACAGTAATTTTTCTATTTATTCAGTGAACCAACAAACGATATTTAGGTTATATAAGCGTATATCGAGTTGATGGTTTTGGCAAAATATATAGCCCCAAATGTTCATCAATACATCTACAGAGCAGCAAGTAGAAATAAATCAATTAGAGCTCCTCAAACAAACGAGAAACGACAAGTGAACAACAATACAAATTAGTTACGAATTCCAAATTCATAGGCTTCAGAATCTCAAGATTAACATGCTGCAAGAATCAAAAGACAACGATTATATACTACCTGATCATGCGCAATAGACAAATACGTCGTAAGAAGCGAGGAAGCTATTCTAAACTGAAAACTAATTGGATAGGATATGCTCATTCCATGCATTCACTTTATGCCCACCGATATGATTTTGATTTCAAACAACTATAGTTTTCCATTCGACCTGTATTCTCGATGATCTTCTACAAGTCGCAAAGTTTATAGCTTAAAATGTATGAATTGAACCAAGAAAATCTATCTTTTTCTCATGACCAGTTGTTTGCGGATGCTTGAGAGTTGGACAGCAAATATAATATAGATCAAAATATAAATTATCCTAAAAAGTCCTTAAAAAATCCAAAAAAATTATCCTAAAGTACTTGAATAACAAAATCAAAGAATATAATATAGATCATTTCAAATTTCATACATCATAAAATTTCTAGGAATGTATTCATTACTGATAAGAAAATAAGTATCCTTATTTCTATCTTTCATAATTAATCATTATTTTAAATTTAAACAATAATGTCTAACTTATTTTTTCTGCGACAGCAACAAGCAGGTTACCAGCTAGCATGCAATAAGAATAAGAGCTTGTTCACCAATTTAAAGAACTGAGTTGTGTTATTTTCCTAAATGCATAATGAGGCAAAAAATATTTTCTAAATTTCGAAATTGATTTTTTAAAAACAAATATTACAAATTTATATTTCAAGACCCATTTAAAGAAAGAAATATTTTGTACATAATAAAACGAAATTAAAATAAGTTTAAAAGATTTAAAAAGACATTTCAAATGACCTTCCATGGTCCTCCTTTATAAATGGAAACTTAAACATTGGATTTTCAATCCATATCTCCTATATAAAGGCTCAAATAATTTTATTTATTATTGCATTAGGTGTTGCAGTTTAACTAAACTGATGGAAAAAAAATCCCAACACTAGGAAGGAGCTGTGCTAGATAAACGAAATTTGGTAGGCGTGTTTATAAATCTGAAAGATGACGTCGATTCAAATTTCGAGCTGCGCGTGTAAGTGTGGCGCTAGTAGCGACACTATGAACATGCAAATGAGGTTTACTTTAAATAAGCGCTGTAAAGTTCGTGATCGTTATTTACAGTTGAGATTGGACGTAGTGAGTTAATGTTAGTCAAGGATGCCTCTGAGAAGACGAAGAAGCCATTATCAACAGCTCATTGAGTTTGAACGAGGTCATGTAGTAGGGCTACGAGAAGGTGGGTTTTCTTTCCGCGATATTGCTGAAAGACTTGGCAGGAATGTATCCACTGTGCATGAGTATTGGCGGCAGTGGTCAAGGGAAGGTACTACCTCAAGAAGACCAGGTTCCGGGCGGCCACGTGGTACTACTGAGAAGGAAGACCGTCGTATTCGGCGTATGGCTGTGGCTAATCGTACTGCGTCTGCAGCTGAAATTCGAGCTGCAGTTGGCACCACAGTGACACAACGAAGTGTTACAAATCGGTTACTTCAAGGACAGTTCCCAGCCAGACGCCCTGTACAGTGCATTCCACTGACTCCAAACCACTGCCGTTTGCGACGTGAGTGGTGTCAAGCTAGAGCTCATTGGAGGACGGAGTGGAGATCTGTTGTGTTTTCTGATGAAAGCCGGTTCTGCCTTGGTCGCAGTGATAGCCGTTTGTTGGTTAGAAGGAAGTCAGGTGAACGCCTGCTAGTGACCAGTCTGCGGCCTAGACACACAGGGCCTACTCCTGGAGTTATGGTTAGGGGGGCAATTTCGTATGACAGCAGGAGCACTCTCGTGGTTATCCCACGCACCCTGACTGCAAATTTTTACGTCAGTCTACTGATACAACCTGTTGTGCTGCCATTCATGAACAGCATTCAAGGGGGTGTTTTCCAACAGGATAACGCTCGCCCTCATACCGCTTTTGTAACCCAACATACTCTACAGAGTGTCGACATGTTGCCTTGGCCTGCTAGATCACCAGATCTTTCTCCATTCGAGCACGTATGGGACATCATTGGACGACAACTCCAGCGTCATCCACAACCAGCATTAACTGTCCTTGCATTGACCCCCCCAAGTGCAACAGGCATGGAACTCCTTTCCACAAACTGATATCCGACACCTGTACGACACAATGCATGCACGTTTGCATGCTTGCATTCCAAATTTTGGCGGTTACACCGGTTACAAATGTACCAACATTTCACATTTGAAATGGCTCTTCTCGCCAATGGCTCTACCTGTGATCTTGAAACTTTAATCAATTAAATATGTTACCTAGGCAAATGTATTCCTAAAATTTCATTACTGTATAATAATTTTTTCTTGGTTTTGGGATTTTTTTCCCTCAATGTATATTTGTGATAGTTCGGAGCTTTGAAATGTCTTCCCGCTAATTTGGATTTGTTTTTAATCGTGTCTTTTTTATTCATTGTGATTTTATTTTAAAAGTTTATTCTATTTCATTGGGTTTAATTTTGCCGTTGTTAAAATGTTAGATTTCTTTCAGCTGCTTATTAGGACATTTTAAACATGCAATAATAAAATAAAGATTTTTTTTTTCAAAAAATAAGCCTGAAGCGTTCAAAAATATTTTTTTAAAAATTTTACTGCGTTGGACTGTATTTGGAGTGACAATCCGGCAACGCGATTATATTTGTGACTCTATGAGGAAAGGAAAAGCAAGGTTTCCGCTGTTGCTGATGATTTTTTCTTTCTATGATGAGACTAAAGGCACTGTTTATATTATAATAATCCTGAATAACCTTGTATAGGTGTTGAAACATGTTGTTATTATCAGGATTGAAGAATGGATTTATAGTGCAACTATTAAATATCGTTGTGACTTTCCTTTATTTCAAAATGACTTAAGTGACCGATAATTAAGAGTTACGTAGAATATATAAAAACTATATATTTCAATAAAAACATGCTTTTTTCATAGTTAATAATAGAAGCTGCAAGTATCTCTTTCAGAGAAACATTTGAGCATATATATACTTAAAATTTTTACTCCATATTAAATACATATAATTTTGTATTCCAAGGCGTTAACTGTGTGTTATTCCTAAAATATTACTTACTTTTTTAGAAAAATGTTATGTGATAGGCAGTTAAAATTTTCAAAGAAATTCTATAAATATTTCTGTAAAATTTCACTTCAATAAGAAGATACTTTTTGTTTAATCTGCAGAAAATTTTCATACTTGTATCTCTACTTCAGCTTTAGAAAAAAGGTACATATTATTATTTGACATTGTCAGTATGGCAATGCTGATTTAAAATAAAAATATGTCTTTTCTCAGCTATTAAGAATTGCAATTTTATCCATATATTTTATGCACATAATTATATAATCTAATGTGAAAATAATCTGAAATCCCCCCCAAATCCTTAATACAGCTACTTTTGTGTCAGGAAACGACTTTTTTTAAAATTCTCAATAACTTTCGGTTAAATTTTTTAAAGCTTTATTTCTGCAAACTTTTCCTTTAGTATAAATATTTCTAACTACTCAAATTGAAAAAAAAACCATTTTGTGATTGTATCATTTATGCATTGTTTGAAACAAAAACATGGGTTAAAGTAATTTAATATCCTTTGCATTCAGGGTATCATCCCCCTCATAAACAAACAAAAAAAAATCCAGGAACTTTAATTAATTTTTTTAAATTATCATAAATAATTCATAAAAAAATAATTTCCAGAAAATAATAGTATCATATTCCACTTTTTTGCTTGTTTTTCTTAATGTCTGAATAAAAGTTAAACAAAATTCAAATATTATGTGGATTACACATATCCAGAAATTTTGCATCATTGTTTTTAGATTGTTGTTTTCAATGTCTTTATGCATTTTAGTCTACTATTGGCAAAATTATTATGGTTAATTTTCGTTTCTTTCTCCCATTCAAAAGTCTTTTGCTCTTTTAGCAACCAGTGAGCAAATATTCATTTCAGAGCATCGATAGAAATATAGGGAATTTAGATAAAATATGTTAGATTGAAATCGGAACTTTTTTATATAAAGTTATCAAAAAAGATACCCGAACACTTGACACACGATCTGAGAAGCCATTTGCAATCACTTAGTTATTAATCAATACATTTTTTTTTTCTGAAAACAAAAGATGATTTGAAAACAATGTGCGATTGCAGTGAAATATTTAAGGTACATGCATATTCCGGTATTCTAAAAAATATGTTTAAATTTTTTTTTTATTTTTATGTAAGAGATTAAAAATTATATTTTAATTGATAATTAAAATTATTTTCTAAAAGAATTTATGATTATAAGATACTTTTCTATATTATCTTTCTTTCAAGATTGAAGTCGTTTCCTTTTTATTATTATATACTAATGAGAATAAAAGTTGCTAGGCAACTAGCTGGTTTGTCATGAGTAATGAGTTCTGAAATTTTCAATTAAATACTTAAGTACCTTGCTCTTTTTATAATTTATCTGCCAAATATATTTAAACTTGAAACTTTGATAGTCACATAACTCGTATTATTATAGAAAACTTGCGATTATTTGTTCATTGCATTATATATGTCTCTGATTTGCAATCAGCTGTTGTGGAAAATATCACATCTTATATTTATTCCATAATATTATGCCACCATTTCAACACGTGCTGATCATCGCACTTTCCTCGGTTTAATTTGCAATAAGAGTTAATTTAATCATTTCGTTTGAGTTTTTGTCACAGTGACGGCAAAGTACTAGTACATTCTTAACATGCTCTTGCATGTTAAATTATACTTTCATTTCTTCAGAAATTAATTGTTGGGAAATATAATTACGCTATTTATAAAAATGTTCATTAAAAATAGAAACTTAATTTATAGGTTAAAGCATTATCATCAATGAAAAAAGTCATTTTAATAGGATTTAAAAAACAGCTTTGTGCTATAATATTTTCGGAATTTATTGCAGAAAAATTCCAAATGTTAGATTAATTTGTAATTAATTAAAGTTTGAAAAAAAAAACATTTAGGTATACTTTTTCATCGTTCAAAGCAAAAATGTACATACCAAGTGCAGTATCTCTAGATCATATGGTGTGATGTGTAGTGCCCTAACACACACATATTCATTTGCAACCATACATTCATTTAATTTTTAGTTATTTGATCGAAAAGAACACGTTTACATAAAACTATTCATTTTCAAAAGCATCAGTCACTTTTAATGTTTGATTTAGAAAATTATTGATGTAAGAACTTTTTTAAAAAAAACATTAGTAAAAATATTTTGTAAAATATGGCTCACAGAGCAAATTATGAAAAATCTAAAACTCATTATTCCTCAATGCATTGTTTGACTCAAGCTACATACAATGCAATTGTTTACTTCTTTTAGACCAATTTAACAATACTAAACCATATGCACACTTTTACTAAGGATTTACAAATTAGTCATTGGGCCCGAATTTGAGTATGTATCCTGTATATGATTCAATGCTCTTTACTGTATTTTTATTGAATTAAATTATTGAATTAATCATATGGATATTTCAAACGATCGCAGAAACCTTTGCTTTGCATTTATATTTTTAGAAATTATAACATTTAATATTTATTGAATTTCATTCAATCACGTACTGAAAGTTACTTTTTTTAAAGATTTAATTTGAAATAATAGTTGATTTTTTAAGATTTGTACTTCTGTCAATATGATGGCAATACTTTAATACAAGTTAATTTTTTGCTATTAACCTGCTCGTGCAGTTGAAATTTTATTGTTTTGTCCGAGTATATTGTTCAATATTTGTTTAAAAGTTAATTAAAAACAGAAATTTAATTTTTTGTTAAAGCATTGAAACCTTTAAAAAACTAATTTTTTTTATCTTTAATTTGATGAAGAAATCATGCTTGTGCGATATTATTTTCGGAAATATTAGCGGGAAAACGACAAAATTTCGCTTAATTTTAATTAATTTTAATTTTAATTAAAATTTGAAAAAAATGCTCTGAGGTGCATGTTCCGGGCCTCGAAGGTATACATATGCAAATTTGGTTGCTCTAAGTGGGACGGTCTGGTCTGAAGGGCACCAACACACACATTGAGTTTTATTATAAGTATGGATATATGTGATTCATTCTCAATAAGAAAGAATAAATTTTGAACTGCTTTTGGTCTGATTTGGAAAGTGTGAATTTCTTTTGAGAAAATAACTATCCTACTATAAAAAATTGCCAGGGGATATATCCATTGATGACCACAGAAAAAGTGGCGGAGGTTGTGCCATCTAATTAAACTAAAGTTTATTTAAATGTTAATTTTTTTATTAAAATCAATGAGTTAAATGCATTTTTACCTTTGTCATGTAAAGATACTTCTTCTTTCCAAATATAGAAAAAAGCAAACATTTTAATTAGGGTAATTTTAAATGAAATTAAAATTAATTTGAATAGAATAAAAATGATAATAATACAACTTCCCAGTATAGGAATAACTATATTTTCAAATATGCTATAAAACATAAAAGATATTAACCAATAAATATATAGTTTACATGAAAAAATATGTATACAGGTGTCTCATAATACAATACTTAAAGCTGGTTTCATGAACTTCTGTAAACAATTTTAATTGCTATTGAAGAATGTGAATTACTACCAATAACAAACAAATTTGAGTGATTGACAGCAGAAAGCATACAACTGTATAAAAGCAAAGACACTTATAGTTTGAAATTATGATATTTTTTGTTGTTGTCAAACATGGAGGATATATCTCTAATAGCTAATAGAAATGCTGCAAGATTGAGAGTATTTTTAAAGCTCAGAAAATATCCTAAATATTTACTATCATATTTCTACCAATTATAATTTCTTTATATGTTATAAGTATTTATTTTCAATCAATTAATTCACTTTTCCTTAATAATATGTAAACGTTTGACTTCTTATTAAGAACCCATTAAAAAGAATGATAAAATCTAATATAATACAGAATAATATAAAAAAGTGGCAGAGGTTGGTGACGATAAAAGGTGTAGCATAACAGAAAATTTCAATTAATAGGAATAAAAAATTGTATGAAAATAAGAAATTTTTAATTAATAATACTAATGCAAAATCCCACGATAATTAACAAAATGCTGAATCATAAACAATGATATGAAAACATATGAAATGTGTATATGAAAACATATGAAAGGAATATGATATGAAAACATATGAAATGAATATGATATGAAAACATATGAAA
>JAPMOQ010053493.1:227101-251463 GCA_026543055.1 Argiope trifasciata | reverse complement strand
ATATGAAATAAACATTTAAAGCAAGGACTGCTTGACACAAGTACAAAGTATAATTCCAATTAGAGAGTGAAGAATTTATTTTCTTATTTAAATATAGCTAACTTTTGCAACTATCTATGTCACCGATTTCATTTGCTAATGTTTTCATTTAGTTAATTTTTGTAATTTGGTGTCTTAAAAGTTCTTCAACAAAATAGTTTTAAGTTTCACATTTTGATAATCATATAATTCGTACCATAATAGGAACTATTCTATTCATTGTATCATGTTATTCTTTAATTTTTTATCAGCTTCTATAAAATTTAAATCTTAAATTAAAGCGAAAGTCAATAAAATTCAAATAATATAAAAACTTTTTCTCTAAAAATCACACACGATTTTAAAAAACTGGAATCCGAAAGGCGAAAGAGGATTTATATTAATTGAAGTAACTTGTTTTTAATTTCACTTCATTTAACACTTTAAGTTCACTTTATTTAACTAAATTTAAATTCAAAATATAATAATTATAAAAGTTTAAGCAAAAATCAATAAAGTCGATTTTGCGAAGTGAGCGATGTTTTTGCAGAAAATCTCAAAGAAGTGTATTATTGGTGGAATTATCCTTATTGGATCAAGTAAAACTTCTCTCACCAGGAAAGTTTAATCACCAACTCAAGTGAGCCATATCAATGTCGCAATCTGCCTCCTTAATTGTGGACGTGAACAATGATATACTCAAATTTTCTTTCTAGATAAACTTATAAGAGTGTTTTTATATATTAAGAGATTTATTGAAAACTCAATTCAGCATTGAAAAAGATCCCCTCGAGCAGAAAAAATAGAATCACTGTTTAAAGATATACTCAAACTTATCGAACACGATCACGAAATTAATTATTTAAAACTCGATAAATACTCAATTCTATTAAATTACTTTTATTAAATTTATTTATGGATAAAAATTGCATTCTGAGAGTCGGAAAAAATTATCAAAACACTCGATTCACCCTTGGATCAAAAATTTCCTCTAGTCACCAAGAGACATCTGATATTTCTTATAATTCAGCATTTTCATCGAATTACTCTCCATGATGAACCAGGAATGCTTTTTATTCCTCATTCATCATAATTCTGGGTTTCAAATGGCCTTTTCAGTTTTCCTTATGCAATCAAATATTTTATCGTTTATTGTTGATTTAATACTAATCCTGTAGTGGAAAAACTATGCAAAAGGAAGAATTGCAAAAGCTCTTATCCTTGAAAGAGTTAAAGAAGAATTCGCTGTATCACTGGTCACAATATGTAAATAATGCAAAAAATTTTATCCAATTCATGTGCTACTTTGTCTTGCACATATATTCATTTACCCAAGCCGTTCGTCTTCACCTCACGTCTACTAAGGCAGCTGAAGCTTTTCAAGCCGTGTTTCGTCGATTTGTTGAGGTCGCACTCTGTTTGACGTGGTCTTATCAGTGATATCTTATCAGACAAAGGATCAAACTTCATAAGTTCTAATAATTATCTAAAACGTTTTTCCTGTAAGTCAAAGAACTACTCGTAAAATTTCATAGCTATGAAAATCGTCATTTAGAAATACATACCCCTATATGTTCTGAATTTAGGAAGTATTTGCGAGATATTATTCAAACTCTCAGAGAAAGGCCTCATGACATGGCAAAGGCATTCGTTTAATTCTGAAAACTTATCCACCCTCTTATGAGAAATAGTGACCAATATCAACTTACCATTAGTACCACTTTCCAATGACCCATCAGATTTCTTACCTCTCTCATCGCCGGTTATTTCCAAATCAGAGAGCCAGTCTTAAGTTTACTGATGAAACTGATGTCTCTAGTTAGAATAATAATGTTTCTTGAAGACGTAAAAGTTTTCTGCATTTGAAACCTGAATATGAAATTTCGAATAAATGAACAGGAGCTTCCGATGCTAGTTTCAAGCGTAACAAAAAGAATACGAACTTCGTGTCACAGATGTATTATGAATTTATAATGGAACAATTGTAAAATTAATTTTATGTCTAGATTAATAATAATGTATTTTTTTTTTCTACATAGAAAAAAACATAATGTTTATATTCAGGAAAAACTTGGGGGGGTTAAATTTGTTGGAATTCAAAAATAAATGTCAAACTGATCCAAATATGGCATTCCATCTTCATGAGCCCCACTTTCCAGGCACATTCCCAAATATTAATCTCTTTTTCTGTATTTTATATAAAAACGGCAGAAAGAAAAAAAATGAATGTTACCCCTCCTCCGTAATTTTTACTACTTAATATTTTGGAAATTGAAAATACAAGTTGACCTTTGAATGGAGCCCCAGCATGTCACGTGCAAATTTTATGTACTAACTGATATATTCAGTTGTACTATTGAATATAATAACCTATTTTATCTATTGTCTAATATTGATGAGTTTTAAAACATTATAGTTCAAAATATCCTTTTATCATCTGAATCGTTTTGTGTTTTAAAAGAAAAATTAGACGAGTTTAAAAGATCAATTTAATTTTTTTCCATAATTTATTAGTATTTCATAAATTCGGATCAAAAATTTTTAATTAAGAACAAGGAATAATTAGCATCTACATTGTCCTCTTTCTCAGTTCATATTCATGTATAAAAGTTCTTCAAAACATAAGCAAAATTGAATTTTAGCATTTTCAAGAAATGTCACTGTTTTTGCTATTTAAATATGAAGGGCAATCTTCACAATTTTGCAATTATTATGAACACATTCCTTCATTCATTACCATTTGCCACTGCTTTAAGCAAACGACCAAATTCATAAAATACTGCTAAAAGCTGAAAGTAGTATGATGAAAAAGAGCATAAAAATATTGGTAATCCTGTAAAGATTCACCTTTTCCTATCTTCTATTAAGAAAACATTAAAAAAATAAATAAAGGAATATAAAAAGTTCATGAAATTACAGGAAATCGTTTAATAATACTTAAACCCGCTATTACTTAAGAAATACCTGCCATAAAAAACGGACAGAAAACTGCTAAACAATTGATAAATATCTACTGCTGAATTATTTCCTTAATAAAGAATAAACCATGTTAAGCAATATCGGAGTTATGGAAATTTTATAGATACTAATAGAATCAATAAAAGAAATATTATAAACATTTTATCACTATGTTATATGTTTAGAGATCTCTGAAATATCATTTTTTGGCAAATACAATTTTTCATTTCAAATAAAAACTGCATTAAGTTAAAAATACTGCAGAGTTTCTGTTTACAAATTTTTAAGTGCCAGTTTCAGTCACAATTTGCGACATTCAATATTTGCCAGACTTAATGCCTTCTTTTACGAAACTATTAATATTTACAAAGATCTTTCTTGTGATTAAATAAGAGATTACACAGATAGTTTAGATAGTTATTTTATAGATAAATTAATAACATAAAACCTTGATATTTTCCAATTTGTTTTTGTGCGTTAACGCAAGAAATAAATTTTTATTGGATAGTGTTGATATGATGGTTCAGGTTTTATTTTATAATTTTGAAGCGATAGAAGGAACAAAGCTTAAATACTCAGATAAATAATAGGAAGATAAATAGTAAGAAATAGTTAGATTAATTAACATGAATTAGCCACTCTTTCCCAACAGTCAGAATTAGCCACTCTTTCCCAACAGTCAGAATTAATAACTATTCCCAAAAACGGAAATGGATATCATAGTTACTTATTATGATGTATGGTAAATAAGCATATATACTAATCCATAGTAAGGCTATATTTAATAATTTGTCTCTTAAGTTTCGAAGTCACAAACGCGGCATTCTAATAGCCTCATAGGTTTCTTAAGAGGACGTAGAAATAAATTTTGAACAATAATAATAGACAAGAATTACTAGTGAAATTCCTTTTCTACTTAAAAAATCAATCAAGAATCATTCTTTAGAGTTTCTTTGTAAATTTCCTCACATATGTAGAGATATTTGTCATAATCAATTCCTAATTGCAAGACAATAACAAATAAGACTTTTAGAAGTACAAATTTAAATAAAAAATCTCAGTCTCTTGGATGAAAAAAATATGTTTATTTATAGATCTAACCAATGGACGCCAACAATTCTGCTGCTACCAGGCTTTATGTTGTAGGCCAGAGATTCTCAACCTGTGGGGCAAGCCCCCCACTTGAGGGGGCGAGCATTTTCAAGAGAAAATATTATTTAAAATAATTAATTAAGTGATTGAAAGGAAAGAGCACACACACACACACATACAAAACAAAATACATTTCGATATATTTAATAATTAACTTATTAAATTAAAACAACTAAATTAAAAACAAATTTAATAATTATTAGTGACTTCCTTGGGAATGTCTTGCAGAGAAAACATTTTCGAAGGAGGGTTTAATATTAGAAATAGACACTCTTAGTTCTTTTTCTATACTTAACTGAGATCTATATTTTGTCTTCAAAGAAGCCACTGCAAAAAATCCAATTGTACAAAGGTAAGATGTTGAAAATGGTAGTAGAATGCGAAATGCCCTTGTTTTTAGTGCAGAAAACTTATCATCCGCTCCTGCGCAAAATTCAAAGATGATGAATGATTTATTACTTAATTGTCTTTTGGTTCGCCGCTTGCCGTAAAGTCTATGAAGGTTTCTTCCTCTTTAATTGAGAGTCCTTCGGGAGTATTTTCAAATGGATCCCTCACCCACTTGTAAATTGATATCAGTTTGACGTCAGCAAGAAAGTACTTTTTTAAAATTCTTTGCTAGCATTGCTAAATGATTTTCAATGGTTACAACAACAACTTTTACATGTTGTTCTTCAGCCTTGTAGGTTTTAATACAATCATTCAAATTTGCAAACATTGTTAAGTTTTCTTGCTTTAAATATTCTCTTGCTTTAATATATAATATTTTCTTGCTTTAAATATAATAAATTCTTCTCCACAATTCCAATTTTCTACCAAAAGCATTAACTTTATCACTCGTATCCAATATATGTGTATCTGCTCCTTGCAGTTGAAGATTCAAGCTATTTAATTTCTCGAATATGTCTACCATGTATCTCAATTTAATCACAAATAAACTATCGAGAAAATTCTCAGCTTCCAGTCTGTTTTCCTCTTCTAGGAAAACGACGATTTCTTCTCTTAATTCATAAACAAGTTGCAAAAGTTTCCCTCGTGATAACCATCCTGCCTCGCAATAAAATAGTAACGCTGAATGTACTGCCAAGACTCATCAACCAGGACTCATTTCATTGGCTTCCAAAGAAATGAGTCCTGGATCATGCAATGTGTCTGTGCAATGTGTCTTCTCTGTGGATCATGCAATATGTCCAGGCGCACTGTGGCGATTTTTGTTTCACAAGTGCTTTAATACTTTGGAATCTTCCGGACATAGAACGAGCACCATCAGTGCATATTCCGACGCAATTTTTCCATTCTATGTTCGCCTCGTTCATAAAATCATTTAAGATAGCAAATAATGCGAGTGTTGTTGCTTTGAGTTCAATTGGTTTGCAGAAAAGTAATTTTTCTACTATTTCTACAAATCATCACGAAATCTAACATAGGCAATGAAATGAGCATCGATATTACTGTCTCTTGCCTCATCCAGTTATATTGAAAACAATTTGTCACGTAACTTCGACAAACGCTGACACTCTACATCTTCAGATATATCAACAATTCGACGGGCAACAGTATCATTTGAAAGCGGTATAGACTGCAATTGTTTTGCAAAATTATCTCCAAGCATAATTTCTACAATATCGATTGCGGCTGGCAAAATAAGCTCTTCACCAATGGTGTGAGGCTTTTTACATCTGGCTATTTTATATGAAACTTTCCAAGAGGCACTTAAAGCTTTCTTATGTACAGACAAAGTTTTTTTACACAATGATTTTTGCTTTTCATATGATTTTAATTTTAATTCGAAGAATTCACTGGGTTTGTTTATATATGCACTATGAAGCGTTCCAAATGCCGTTTAAGTTTATTAGGTTTCATGTTCTCTGCCGCCCACTTTTTTGAGCAAATGATACTTAGGGCCTTTCTTCTTCATTTACTTCAATACTAGTAAACCCAAAATTTAAGTATTCTTGAGAATATTTTCTTGATTTTATTTTCGGAATCACTCTCGTCTCTGCACTTGTTGATGCTTGTCTATCGTCTAATGCTCGCTTACGCCCGCTTAAAAAAATTTCCATGATTCTGCATAAGTCTGCTGCCGTGAATATTTAATGCGGTGAATTGCAATTACACGAATATATAGATAACATACACTTTCAGAATAGATTCAATAGCGATAGAAGGATCGAATGGAATGAGATTGTCTGGAATTGAAATTGGCGTTTGTTCACAAACGTTTGAACAACGTTTTTGAACCTTTGAGAAAATGTTTGTTCACATCTGTGCACGCTCCTAACTTAACTTTTAAGCTGACCAGAGAAATTCCAGACAAATAGAAACTTCTCGCGAAACCATGAGATCGCCCGACATGGCGGAACGCAAGAGCAATAAAAAGGCATAGGATTGATGTTGCAAAATGCCAATAAATTTCCGTATTCTTGGAAGTTTTTAAAGTTTAAAATTATGGTTGTAGCGTAGGTTTAGTGCCAAAACTCAAAACGCATTATTATTGGATACATTTGTGATGAAAATTATGATTGAAAATTGGGCCATGAATATTAAATGTTGAGAAACACTATTTGTAGGCAATATAATAATTATGTGCCTGAAATATGATCTGGGGAAAAGAAAGAATAAAGGAAAAAATACAGCTATAGGCAAACAAGGAAGAATGCTACAAGAGAAAAAGGAATATTAGAAGTTCAGATATTAATAATATTATCTGCCTTGGCGACCAGTGTGTTCGTTCAGATAATTGATTTTTAGGTTATTAAATAATTAACATGTACTGCATTAAAAACATTCCAGCTTTTAATACGATTGTCAAACAATAATATAATTAAATTGATTTACTTGAAATTAAAAAGTATGCATATTAATAAAAATGGGCATGAAGATCTTATTACTCAGTTAATAGTTGTAAAAGCTTTGTATGGTAAAAACTTTAATTTGAATATTTTGGATGAGTTTTTATTAATGAGTTAATGTTTGGTAAAAACATGTGTTTGAATATTTATATATATGCAGTATTGATTAATTTTGTTGCAATACTGTTTCAATTCGAATTAAAATTTTAAAAAGTGCAATTTATGAAATTTATATCATTAAAAAGCTAATATTCTTAATCTTAAGATAATATAAAGACTATTATAAAATAATTTTTGGAAGATATCATCATTCCCATTGGCAAGTGAAGTTGATAAAAGTTAGTCCTACTTTCAAGATTGATTAAATTTTGTCTGTAAACTCTTCTTTCATTTCTTCTAAGAGCCACAACATCTGCGAGGAGGCGGCGTTTTATTTATTTCCAACGTTCTAGATCACCAATGTTGCTATTGACGATAGTTTGGTCCGACCTTATGTTTGTTAGCCGAATAACATATCTACAAGACAAAGGCGACAACTGATTCTTGAGGATGTTGTCTGGCTTATAAAGCTTCCTCTACACAACGTATAATTTGTGAAAATGGAGGAAAGTTTTGCAGGACTTTTACAACTTCGGATAAGAGAGATAGAAAGCGTTATTAAAAAGTCAAGTTTCTCAGTTTGGAATAATGTTAAACAGTGAAGTTTGTCAATTTGAAGAAATTTCTGATTACTCCATTTAACTATTCCCCGAAACAGGATATTCAGCCGCTTTTAGGGTAACAAATATGGATGTTGTTCTTAACATTTCATTGAAAAATGGCTCAAAAAATAGTATTTTTATGTAAAGAAATTATTAAGAAGATGTTTTCGTTATTTAATGGAATACATGGCAAAATATATATAAATCTCGTGGATAAAAATGCAGTTGGCTCGTGCATTGCATGATTAATACGCTGCTATGAGCATGCATCTTAAACTTCGATGTCATCTTGATGAAATATCACTACAAATGAAAAGTATTTTTGTTTATAAAAATATTACTTTTTGCATAAAAGTAGAAATTTAACTGTTTCAAAAGTTAAGTTTGTTGTCAGTTTTTTGTGAAATTGTTTAGCATGTGCAAATTCGAAAATGACGACATCGCAGATTTTGAATAACGGAAGATGGGGGATTTTTAATAGGTTAAGTTTTTATATTCGAATTTTAACCGTCGATTAAAATTCGCCTTTTTTGTGTGATTGGGAGCTCTCTTTCATGTCCCTTCCTTCCTGACTACTTCGATTGCCTGTATTTAATAGTGCTTATGAAAATATTAATTATGTAGCTATTAATAATTTAAATCTTAATATTTTATTTGCTTCTGAGCCTTTGGAGATATTTTTAAAGCTTGTATCGAATAAAGCATGGCTAAATGCCCCATGCAATTGTATTATACCAATCACCTGTATCAATATATAGAAAAGTATCATAAGAGATAACTTATTGCATTTCCGTTTGGACTAGTTATTACAGTGTAATAACTTTCATTGAACACGCTTTAATTTTATATTATTCATCCACTTTCTAACTTCGATACGAGAAATGGTAACATAAGAGAAGATTAGGATATATGCACTTAAGAAATATTTCTAAAAGGCAGCCGAGGAAGTGACTTGTAGTTGTCCATTGGGTTTATGTGAAATTAATATCATAGATATTCCAGAATATCTACTGTAAAACGAACACTGTTAATAATGGCAATTCTAATCAATATCATTTTCTAATTTAACGACTTTTATTTTCAGCCCTTTTTATTTTTCTAATTTTGCAACTTTAAATTAAATTAGTTAAATAACTAAAAAAAGCTGATAAATTTTATTAATTTTTAAAGATATTCCGAGGAAATGCAGCATAGAAATTACAGAAATAATCTAAAATTGTCTATAAAAGGAAATTTCCTTGGAATTTTACTGATAAACAGGTTATTTATCTTCAAATGATATTAGACAGTGATTTGAAAATACAGGGTGTTCTTTTAAATTGACGGTACTCAGAGACCTCTGTATTGTGAACTATCCATCTCAAATCCACCAAATTTTTTACAGGGATTATTGACGACATGGGAAAAAGGAATCCGAGGGAAAAAATTAATTTCGAAAAAAGTAGGTGGGCGAAAATGTGGCATTTCTTATCTAAATTTTAATTTTTACTATACGATATTTTTTTTAAAAAATACAGTAAGTAGGTAAATGAATATGAAAGAATTAATTTTTCCAAAAATGTGGTTTACTCGGGAGAATAACTTCTGTAATTGGTTAGAAATCAAAAAAGATATTTCATTTAAATTCCTCTTTATTATTTGTTCTTTTGTTTTTACTCAGCAGAATCACTTTCATCGGAGAGAAAACGGCTATTTTATATATAACCTTTATTTTCTTGGACAAAGCCTTATAATTTGTACACCATGCTCTGTATTATTGTTGAAGCACTATCCAGATTTCGGACAACTGCACATGTGATGCTATTGCCAGCAATGCTCATCTAATTTCTTACAACGTTTTCAGTCTTAAATTCTGTTATCGTAACCTCCGATACCGATTTCCATCCTTTACCAGGCCAAATTGAGAGATAACCTGTTTTTTTTTTGTTTTTTTTTAATCATTGCTTTAACAGCATTAATCGATAGAAGTCCTTTGTTTCGACTTCTAAATACTCGAAGACTAGACGCTACATTATATTGATTAGGATAAAAGAGCTTGACAAGCAGTGTTAAATTCAGACACATTTTACAAATCCACTGATTCTTGAAATTACTTTCAAGACCTCGTATCCTTTTTATAACTCAAAATATTGACACTGGTGTCGACTACGTAATCGGGATTTTGCATTTTGTAGTTTTTCCCCTAGTTTTATGCAAAATTTTAGCTGTTTTATAGCCACAAGAGCCACATTTCTTCCATTGATAACTTTTGGCATTAATTTATTTTGTGGATTCCTTTTCCCTGGAAGTAAATAATTCCCTTCCAAAATTTGGTGACTTTGAGGCTGATAGTTCTTATTACAGAGGTCTCTGAGTACAGTTAGTTTAAATGTTAATGAAATGTAAACGTTGACATATTAAAATTTAATTAAAAAACAGAAATATCAGTAGCCTGTAGCGAATGTGTAAACTTATTCAGGTGACTGGCTGTCAGCTTTCTTTATTCATTATGCATATAGCTAACTTGAATAAAACTATGAGCTTTAATGAGCACCATATAAACTATTATTTGCAATCTTTCCAGTGTCGATTCACATTCTAATGTCAAGTTATTTGTTATCAGCATTTAAGTTGTGGGTTTCATAAGGCTCAGACATCAAGAAGAATAATTACCCTGAAAAGATGACAAATAGGTAGCAACCGTAACATAAGCAAACGGTGGCCATTCACTTAGAGTATTTCTCACTGTTGACCCCAATAAAAACTTAATTTCTTTTTTTTTGCTTGGAAAAATATCTTTCAAATGCATTTTAAGGAAGTGGAGGTTCAGTATATAAGTTTGAACAAGTCCTAAGGTAAACTATTTAAAGCTTTATAAATTACTAAATATATTCCACTTCTTCAAAACAACTAACGTGGTCAATTAGTTTTACTAACATCGAGCCTCCATAAGAAATAAGGAGCGGTCCCTTTGTTTTTCAAACTAAGTACGACATAATTAGCAGTCGTTAAATCTGGTCTGTGTTTAGATAATTGAAAAAAAATTCTATTTAATAAATTTTCTGCATTCTTTTTAATTCTTAAAAGAGGAACAACTAGCTAGAACAGAAAAAAAGCAACAGTCAGAAAGAAGAACAATTAGTTAGAACAGGAAAAAAGAACAATTAGAAAGAGGAACAACTAGTTGACTAACAGCATCAGTTAACTAGTTTTACTAACACCAAGCAGGGATAAGAAATAAGGAGTGGTTCCTTTATTCCCCCCCTCCTAAACATGGCATTAGAACTCATTAAAGCTGGTCTATGCTCAAAAAAAATCATCAGAAATATTTGTTCTGCAGTCTTCCTGATTCTTGAAAGAGAAACAACCTTTGAAAGACTTTGGCTACATATAAGTTTTTTCTACAGATAAATAGGTTTTACCAAATTCTAAACTGTGGAAGAAGGTTGTGGTAGGTTTCTACACAATTAGAAGCTGTACAGGTACTTAAGAAATTTATGACGATGAAAACTTCTTGGCTAATCATCCACAGCCAACATTGTGGTTCAAAATTTTACAGAAGGTATCCGAAGCAGTGATGCAAAAACAGAAGTAGCTTTTTCCATACCATTAAAAATAGATTCGTTTATATCGGTAGTGGTTTATTTTAGCCCTCATTAAATAAAACTGCTGCCAGTAAATGGCGATAGGAAAGTTGTTAAACCCGAAACCAACATTGATTTTCATTTTAATATATTCAACTATACAAAATAAATTCACAAAATATGGAGGAGGGGATCTAATTTATACCGCAAAAAAAGCACAAACTCAAGTATATGAACTAAGTAAAAGTCCTCTTTAACTGAACAGAGAGAACGATGACTTACATTGCATGAAGATTTCAGAATTCTCAAATAAAGGCTTGCTTCAATGAGGCAATGAAGAAAGTGACCAGCTTCACAAATCTGATATTTGTATTATAATTATTCATTATAGTGTTATAATTTGGTAGCTGTTGGTCAAACGGTCTGGTTTGTACAATGGAAACACACGCGCGCACACATTCATTTTTATTATAAATACTAGTCGCATTTCGTTATCAGCCAGTTCACCAATCTTAAATATAATGTCCTATAAAATGTCCAATAAAGGTCCTAAGCCACAATATACTACGAATCTAATTTTCTGTTAGTTTCCGTAAAATTTCGTCTTTAAATTGAATTTTACAAAACTACATCTAATAAAAAAAAGTTTTTCTAGAATCAAGCAATCTTTTTAAATATATGTTGTAAAACCCTTTAGCATTGAATTCTTATGTGCGCTACAGAAAAAGTTTAATAATTTATGTAATATCTCAATGAATTATTCATCATAAAATTCTCTGTTCGTCACAAAATTCAGTTTTTTTATTTACTTTCAAATGGATTTAAATCTCATCAATAACATTACTTTATTTTATTTCGTTTTATAAATACTCTTCAAAAAATTATATCTAAAATAAATTTTCAATTTTGTAGCCTATTCGATTCTAAGGAATCATATTCTACGAAATATTCCTGACCCTTCAACTTTTAATTAAATAATCATTCATATAATCTGCTATCAAATTTGATCGATTCATGAATAGAATAGTGTCGAACAAGGAACAGTTTAATAATCTCAGGCAAATCGGTCTTGAGAAACCCTGTGCGCTGATTAATGTATTATCTTTGAAATGGTCAATGACGAGTTTTAAAATCGCCCGTTGAAGTATAATACTAAAATTTTCATAAATCTGCCAGTTTTATTGCCAGATTTAGCTTACTGGAATGATTTATTTATTTTTCTCTTATTTCTATTTAAAATTGTAGTGTTTGAAGAATAGTTTGTTAAGTATGATTCAACGAACAGATAATCTAGATGAAAGCTAAACATCCGTAGTTTATAAGGACATTTATTTACAGAAATTTTACAAAATATAATTATTTGCTTCATCTATACCATTTTAGCACTTGCGCTTATATTATCATAGGTTTATAAATTAGCCGTTGGGCCTGATTTGAAAGGATATATATTCAACCATGCTTATCTTAAATAAAAGCTAATATATTGAATTAATAAAGTAGATATTGTAAAAGGTCATAGAAAATTTTGTCTTGCATTGATTTTCCAGAAAATATTATATTATCTTGTGAGAGCATGAGAGCATGTTACCTTGGTTGAGGATTTTGAAGCCTCAAAATGGATAGAAAATTCGCGATTCATTGTTTTTCAAGTATCAACTCTTCGCTTTCAGGAATATTAGAAAATGGTGAAGAAGCTGCGACATTTCGGGAATTATTGCCCACAAAAAGTAACAACTTGGCGTGAAAGTCCGCCATGTATCCGATTCTCTTATCCGGCCAATAAATGGGAAGGTCGTAAGAAGTTATTGCTGAAATAATCACAGGGAAGAAAATGGAAGTGAATTTGAAACAGTGAGGTATCCAAAATACTATATCAATTTTCTTTTTAAAATTTAGGCTTTTACTTATACAACAAAAATCACTGCATTGACATGGATTTTATTAATATTTATAAGCAGCAACTATCTGATAAAGTTATTTTTATTTCTTCTTAATTACATTTCAGGTGATGAAAATTACTCTTTTTTTAAGATTTGCAGTAATATTTAACTTTTTTTTAAATTGAGTTTATGTCAATGTGATGATGACGTGCTTATAAAAACTTATTTTTTCCTATGCACTCCTAATGTGGTGGTACAGGTTCAATTTTATTTTAATTTTGTGAGAAAAAAATTGAGATTGAATTATTTTTGAATTCATTAAATATAATTTAATGAATTAATTATAATACCTAATTATAATTTATAGGTTAAAATATTGGTATCAATTAAAAAAAATTGAATTTTGACTATAATATTTTCGAAAATTATAGAGGATAAACACCAAAATTTTGCTTAATATTTAATTAATTAAAATTTTTGTTAAAAAATCACTCCGAAATTCGCATTCTTGAACTCCAAGGTGTCAATGTGACAAATCTAGTATCTGTAGGTCAAAGCTAATATAAGCAACATACATAAGCATTCATCTTTAATATAAGAATAGATAGAAGAAGATATCGATATAGACTATATATAATATTTCAGTCTTAGAGTAAATTAAAAATTAAAAAAAAAACTTTCTCAAATCATCTCAAGAAACAAAGCATAGACTAATTAAACCAGTAAAAATAATCAAGCAACAGAAAGTATCTTTTCGATTTCTAGTTTTCATACAGAATTTATTAGAATAAATTCAAATATTTAATAATAATAAGATAATATTGATGGGTACGTTTAATAAAACGTTCGAGAACTTAGAACTACTCATGAGTTCTAATTACGTTCATTCGAATTTGGCAGGTATTGAATTAAAAAATGCACCGTTTCATACACAATCTGTACTTTTTAAAGCTATAAAATAAATAAGATAAAGCTAATCAATTATTTACTCTTTTATTTCTCTAAAAAATATTTCACATGCCATTTTTTCACATCACTGTTTAAATGCAGTATCATTTACTCAGATAATATACATATACTATATTCATTCACTTTAGTGAATGAATACCATTCAGTCTAAATAAAATTGGTAAATCTATTAAAATTGCAAACAAACCAATCAAATGCTCAAATATATACTTAATGAATTTGAAACCTACGTTTACAATAGTCTATTCAACAAAGATCATTACCAAACGTTTGTATATGGTACTGTTTTCTTAGTACTGAAACTTCCAGTTATCATCAATCAATCGCTTCGTTCTTAACTGAAACTACAAAAGATCACTTTTTAACAATAATAGCATTTTACGAAAACTTGAATAGATTTTTGCACATTAGTTGAAATCGGGATTTTGAAACTGAACAAGAATAATATAATTTTCCCTCTTCTACGTCACAATGGAAAAATCTATTACTAAAAACAAAATAATTGATTACAAATTCCGTTAAATTATAATTTAAATCCAAAATATATTCTGTGATGAGAGAAATATTTATGTTAAAAGTGAAAAAATTAAATACACAAACCACAGTTCTATTAACATGTAAAAAGCAATTTTCTTTATTTTTTAATTATTTTCCAATCTTTAATAGGTAAATCGTTATTTTAAATTTTTAGAATCTTGAAATAAAATTTGTTCTCAAACTGAGCCAAAGTTATTACAAAAGGAAGACATGATTTGGGAAATACATGAGAAAAATATGTGGGACATAGTATATTAGCAATATTCTGTTACAGTATAAGCTCTTTAAATATGAGCTTATATTGTGAATTCGATACTTCAAAAAGGAAATAACTAAAATATAACAAATTTGGTAAGGAATTTTATGACTACCGGTGTATTTTGGTTACAAATTTTTGTTGTGATTGGTTGGAAAGAACACATCTAAAGTAGAAATTCGATTTTCGGTTACTATTAACAGTATAACTGGAATTAATGGCAAAAAAGCGAAATAGATAGCACCATAGATTCGGTGAAATGCTGAATGAAAATTCAATAAAAGTTAATATTTTTCAATTATTGTCCATCAATGTGATAACATCTTTAAGTGAGCCAGTCAGACTGGAAAGTTTTGGGGATACTACTCTTCCTGGTTTGTTCTCAAAAATATAAGCGTGTGTTCAAGCAAACATAATCTTCAATATCTTGTTTTCTAAACAATAATTATTACTTAAATGGGGTTATAAAAGAAAATAGAAAGACATTAAATGAGTTAAGTAAATATTAATAGTAATAGCTTACAAATAGTGACATGCTTTTCATTTTGCTGTTTAGAAATAGTGCAAACAATTTATTGCAAAATTAAATGATACGTAAATATTTTCTCTGATTCTTTCAGATATAAATGCTTTTAGAAATGTCTGCAAAATCACGATTGCCTCATTCTAAATAGGAGATGGCAAAGAACTTCAGCGTTGCTATTGTGGGCTTTTTAAGTGTGTTTCTAATCATTCAGGGTTTGGAATTTAGCCCAGAGGACTTTCAGAAGTATTATAAGTGTTGGATCAATGCCGTTTGCTTCAAAGGTAACAGTTCTGGTATTTTGAAGAAACTGTCTATTGAGGAAATGAAAAATTCTTCTTCTTGTACACTCTTAAAAGTAAAAGCAATTATTACATAATTAATTAATAGTTGGTACCAAACTTGAGATGACATTTAGGCAATCCAGCACCATTTAAACAACATTTTTATAGGAAATTCATTTTATTTTTGTACTGTGAAATCGGAAACTCAGTTGCAATTAATTGTTTAAATTCTTTTTTATATCTCTAACGTTAGTGAAAATTATAATTGTTAAACTATTTTTTTCTGCCATAAAACAAAATATAGAAAGGTAGATCATTTTAATGGATTAAATACCTAATATAAAAAAATTTAGATACAAGATATGTGGGAGAGAAAGCAGTCTATCATTTTCTGGCGTTAATTGCAAATTAGCTAATTGGTTCCATAAATTTACCTTTATTTTACTGTAAAAAATCTCAATAAAGATAATGTTGTAAAAATACTATAGTTTTAGCAAAAATAAACACATAAAACTTTCTACCATACAATTACTTTTTTGAAAAATGTTTCAGGTGATTAAGTCAACAAAACGGTAGAAGGTTTTTTTTTACTCATAATATGAACGAATAATAGAGATATTTAAAAAAAAACTATAGTCGAGGAATCAAAAATGCACTTAAAAATATAGGCATATTTCCAAAATATCCCAGTCTTCTGTACTTTTAAACCTACAAAACTGAAGATTTTGTGCTCAATTTCTTATTTCAGTCTGTTTCCATTCGTATTTATAATTCCAAACACCTTAACTATTTTTGGTCCCGTACTTAGAAAAGTTTTTCATTATCTTGGAAAGATTTTTATTTCAATATCATGTTTTTCTATTAACATTTTAACTAGAAAAAAAAACGTTTTCTTTAAAAGAAATAATGAACTTATATGGAATTTTTTATTAAAAAATACGAATTCAAAATTAATTAAAAGAAGAGTTATTTTAAAAAATTAAAAAAGTAAATTACTTGAAAATATAAGATTACATTCAAAAACAATATTATCAGCTAAATTTAAAATTTAAAATATAAGCTCTTACAAAAGCTTTAATATCATTAATAATCACTTTTTTTCAATATTTCAACATTACATCAATCATAACAAAGTTAATTTCTGATTGGTCGTATAACCCTCACGTAATTATGCTTTTTACAATTAGTAATAATGATATTATTTTTGTTTTTTATTACGATGCAGTTAATGATGTCAAAACATTGATTTATTTTATAACCACATGCCGTCCCCATATATCAAAATGTCTCAAAATATTAAGGACGATGTGGTAACAGGGATGTTCTATTCGGCAGCTGGAAATTCCACGAGAATTAAATAATCCAGAATACAATTGCTGTATAATTTTTACAACTCAAACACCAAATCAACGTGACCTTTAAAACTTTTAATTACTGAACGCTGTTATTATATTATGATAAGATATTATTGTCAGTTTAGATTTACAATAATTTTTTTCTCAATGATGGATTTACTATTTCAATTACCTGAACGCTGTTATGCTCAAACATTAAATTTAGTGGTAAAAATAAATAAGGTGGGAACTTAAGATAATATTTTGCTTGTTTTTCACAATCAGGGCCGGCCATCAGGGGGATGCGGCGGGTGCTATGCACCAGGACCCCGCGATTGAGGAGATCCCCATAGTGATTAAGAATTAAAATAATGTTCTGAACAAAAATAGCTTTTACACGTGTTGAAACAATTTTGATTCCACATGGCTGGCTGAGCGTTATTAGGCAGTGATGGCGATGGTACCTATTAAAGGGTAGGGATTGATTTATGAATTAAGAAAGTCACTATGTCAGACATGTTAAGAAAAATCGGTGCGACTTCTGGGCTCTGAGGCTGGATTCAAAAGTCTCGTAAATCCTCAGCTATATACTTTTTTCGTATTTAATGTAATATTTTTATGCTTACATCTACGTATGCTTGTTTATATTCAGTTGCACAAGCAAAAAGTAAAATGATAAATTAAACGATTAACTCCTGTAAATTCATAAGCATTACCTCTTCACCGGTCATGACAGGAATGAAAAGAATTAAGGAAAAGTTTAGATTTATCACGTAACCGGATTTGGATAGATACGTTTATAATATATATTATATTATTTCATAATTACGCAAAATATTGTTAATATAAGGTAAGTAGATTTGCAACACTTACCTCACCTATTAGTTAATAGCTTATAGTATAGCATGTAATAATTTGATAAATCATTCTATAAATTGCTTAATACTGTCAAATATAACGATTTGCAGGCCAAGAAAATGTTCCTCTGTGTATCGGAAAAGAAAATTATCAAAAAAGAAAAAGAAGAAAAGCTAAACTTTAAGAAGGGACAAGTAGACATGTTTTCTAGCTACAAAGTAATTGCGCCAAAAAATTCTTATTTATGCTCTATTAGATCAATGACAATTTGGCAATTTTGAGTTTTATAAGAAAGCCTCAAGCTTTAAATTATTGAACTCTATAAAATGAAATTTTAATATTAAATCCAATAATCATACATTTTAAGTTTTGTTAATCTGTGCAATTTGTGTGTGTGTTATAGAAGTTTGATTAAATAATTAAATTATTAAAACCGATTATTTTTTATGCGCATCATCATTTTTTAAATGTAAATCTTCTTGAACGAAAGAAAAATAATCAAAAATGAGAAGATGTGAAATCATTATGACGAGTTAAAAAAATTAGTTAAAAGTCAACACTTCTTTACTGTTTCAGATGGACCTTCCGCTGGGCAACTGTTAAACTGCTTCATGAAATCACCACCAGAGGTAAAAACTAAAATTTTATTTCATCGCTCAATTTTTTTTTACAATCGTTATAGCAGAAATCTTATAAATAGAGAAAAGATAAATTTTTTAGCAATGTTTATAAAATTGACTTTTTAGCATTTGCCATCTTGATTAGTGAAACTTTTTATGGCATAAAAATGCTTTTATAAAAAATAGTTTTAAAAAAAGGTTTTTGGTTCTTAAAATTTTTGTTTTCTTTATTAGCTGATATAAATTTTCATTATGAATTAATTTTAATTTAAACTTTCATTATTTTTAATGTGTAGGATTAAAATTACTTCAAATTCTCCAATTATTTCAAAATTTGTATCTAATTATGCCTACCAAATAAAGAAAGTTGATAATTTTCTTATTTAATAATACGAAATATTTGCTGTGCGTGTAAGTTTTCCGCATATCCTTATTCTAAAAATTTTGAAATATATTTCTTTTCAACAAGCAAGCTCTATATAAATAAGAATTTCTGGGATTTAAATAATTTAAAACATATGCAAAATATAATGCACCAAAATTAAGTAAACACTCACAATTTCTTCTTTTTCAAATGTTTTAATTTGATAGCTAACGTCACTTTTTTCTTAAAGGATCTTAAAATAAGTTAAAGTCACATATTTTACCTCAATTTCTAAAACTTTCTTGAAAAATTGGAGAGATTTTGCTATGGAAAAAAAATTAGATCTATTAACGAGAAAACTGACAATACACTTGAAGGAAAATAGTAAATTCTTAGATAAAATAGAAAAATAAATGTTTGAAAGAAGTCACTACACAGTGTGAATAATACTTGATAAATATCCCAAATACAGACAAATTGAGAGGAAATCGACTGATGAGAGCAGTAATACAAGACGTCAAAGTTAATGCAGCTGCAAGTGTAGTTAAAATATTTCATGAACATGTGTTACATGCCTGGATTTCACAAAAAAACCCATTCATCATGGATTGGAAAATGCCAGAAAAGGCATCTGCTTTTTATCAAAAAATATCTTGGTAAGGATTTAAATGTTTGTAATAATATTTTACTTATTGTTTAGAAAAAACTTTGCATTGTTTGGCATACAGATGCTCGCAAAAATGAGGAGACTAATGAATGAAGAATCTAGTAATAAGAATTCATTGAAAACAACTAAGCATAGTAAGTATGTCTGTAAGGATCTGGGAGTGTAGGCGACAGCAGAAGTCTGTAATTTATTTTTTGTAGAATCTATAGTGAACAAAATGGATAACCTAAATATTTCGAAAGATAATTTTGACCCTGATGTTGTGAATTCGGTATTGTTATGAAGTTGGACCTTTCAATTTGATAAAATCCCGAACTCACATAAATAATTTAATAAGCCTCCACAGTCAATAGATCTAAATTCCATTGATTATTTATGAATAACTTGAGAAAAATTTAAAGACAAAGAATCGTTTCTAATAAGGACGAGTTGAAAGAAGTTGTCATAGAGGAACGGCAAAAAATCCTTCTCGAACTAACAAAATTCAGTTCACATTTAGGCCAAAGAGATTGTAAATAATCGTAAAATCTAAATGACTGCAGATAAAAATTTCGGGCTTTTCTGTTTCAGTTGAATTGTCTCTTTTCACATTTTGATTCAATTAAACGTTTGCAAGCTGTTGCATTCTACATGAATAAGTTAATCATTGTATACATCTATTTTGTATTATAATCAATATATATTTGAAATAAAACATTTTCCACATCAGTCATAGGTATTTACTTTCTTTTGACTCTCACTGTATGTGGTCGATTTTTTTTCGTTGTATTACAAAACACAAACGTGCCAAATTGTCATTGCTGAAATTGTGTCTGGAGTCCATAGAAAACCTTCCTATTGTTGATATTGAATTCCGAGTGACTCTCGAATCCTTCCTGAGTGCCAATAGCTTGCTGAATTTGAAGTACATTTCGATATATGTAAAAACGACACAAACTTTTACAAGTTCGAATTTAACAGAGAGATCAATATTTTATTAATATACAAATAATGTCATGGGAATAACATTTTGCTAGCTAAAATGTTGATTTGAAACCTTATTCATCAATAATTTAAGAAAATAAAGAATTTTTCTTGTTTTTTTTTTTTTTGTTTTGTTTTTCAGGAATTACATTTATGCTTCGAGTCAATAAAGAATAATTACTTCCATTATGAAAGTGATAATATTTACGGTGCGATAAAAGAATTATGTCATTTTGATGATGCCAAAAAGGTTAGTTTTTCTTTAATTAATATAAAAAATACAACTCGGGGGGAAAAATGCACCTAACATAAACACGGTATAAGCTTTGATATGATAACATAATACGATTTTGTTGACATAAAATATTACTTTTTTCTTGAAACTTTTTTCTTAATAAGGATACATTCTCAGTACTACTTTAAAGTGAAGCATCCTCAATGCTCTAACAAATGAGTATTTGAATGTACATATATTCAAATAATAAAATATAATTTAAAAAAACAGAGCAATTTTTTGTTCTGATATATTACACATAAAGGACATGTTTATTTTCGATATTGTCGGGAAAGTTAAATTTATAGTATTTTTCACATTTGATTATTTTGCAGGTATTAACATAATACAAAAGTAATGAAGTAAATTCGACAACAAAAATGAGATTATGTCTAATTTTAGAGACTGAGTTTAACCTTAATCTAAATTTAGCATAAGTTTTCAATGCTTCTGAATTTGTGTTACGGTTGCAATTTAGAGTTTAACCACTTTTGAAATGTAAGAAGGTAAATTATATCACTGCAGTTTCGATACATCAAATTATGTACCATGCATCAAACATTCATTTTATATTTTAAATCACTTCAATTAACATATTTTTTTAATCATAATGCTAGAAAGAAATTGTAGCATTAAAAAATTACCTCAAATTTTAATGAGTGTATTAGAAATGTTGAAATTCAAAAATTAAAAATGGATAAGTGTGTCTGTCCATGCGGAAGAAAAATTAGCATTGAACTCATTGAACTCCATAAATGAACTCCATTGAACTCCATAATTTCCACATTTTCTATCAATAAAATGTAGAATATATCATGACTTATTAATTCAATTCAGTCATGAGACCTTTACACAAGACTTGCTATTGATTAACTGAATTCCCACATTTAATTTGAGCCATTCGAATTTCATAACATCTAATCTATTTTTATAAATTTATTTATAAACTCAGTGAAATTATGTGAAATAAAACATCAAATAATTTTATTTCAGTACAATTCATTGTAATAAGATTTGAATGTTATTATTTTTATAATACTTTCAAAATTATCATTTAGATATTAAAGATTCGAATTCTTTGAATAATATCCCTAGAAATATATGTTAGAAAAGAATCAATCATCTGTGGTGAAAATAATTTTACAATATTGTAAAAAGTATTTAAAGAAACCAGACAACAAAACAATTTACTTTGATTTAAATTATCATTGATATATTTTACCGAATAATGAAGAAATCTCACCTATTAAGATTTTTTGGCAGTTTCCTTATCATTTGATTAATATAAAGTTAAATTCTTGCAATTGTTAACAAAAGAGTTTGCGATGAGTTGGTTCCGATTTCTTACGATTTTCTAACAGTTAAATCCTTCTGAAACAGGGAACGTGGATTATGCCTTTATTTTTGAAGGCAAGTCAATAGAATAAGGAATATTACAAATTTACCTGTAAATAGTAATAAAGTACAAAAGTATTTTAAATATGAGAAGCTATTACGATAATCATACTATTTCACAAGCGAGTTGTTCAGTAACATACCGCGAGTAACTCGAAAGTTCTGTTTTGGAATAATGAAGTGTCACTAAATATTACATTATTATTACAAATATTGTTATCTACTGAGATTAGCTGAAACGAACAAAACTGAATTGAAGTAATTAAATTTAAAGGTAGATTTTCGTACTTTTTTTAATAATAGGCAATAATTTTCTGCAATGAATGTAATTTTCCTCAGATACTAAATACTAATTTTGTATCTATATTGTTAAAATGGCCTTTTTGACATTTCTTAAATTTTTCATTTGCAGCAATATGCCTATAATGAAACAATAGATGGTATAGTTGCCAATGTTAAGGTAAGAAACAATAAAATATAGGTTATTCTTTTCTAACTAATGACTCTGTTAAATATTACCATATAAGCAGTAAAAATGTTTTATTGAAATCAGTTATCTAAGTCAGTGCCTAGTGGTAATTATTCCAAATTATTATCTACATTAAGCTCTGATCAGATTTTATTTTTATTATTTTAATGTCTAGATATTTTTAGATCAAAACATTTAGAGTTACTCCTTTAAACACATTAATTTATAATCTGAGGGATTTAAAAATCAAACAATTTCACTTATGAATTAAAAAATAGTGTTGTTTTTTTTGTTATTTATTTAAACTTTGTCTTATACTCATATATATAACGTTATACATAAAATTAGTAGTAAGCAGAAATAATTTCGAAATCTTCATATTTTAACATATAAATGTTAATTCGTTGTTATCTGAGTACCAACATGATTTTATATTTTACAGAAAGTCTGTGATGATTCAGACAGGACAGGGGAATGTTCGAGGACTAAGGACTTCCTGGTGAGATATTCTTTTAACTTAAAGATTTTTAAAAAATTACACTAATGATGAATTAATTCATTCATACATTCATTATTATTGCATATAAAATCAATGACTGTCATTTTAAGAACATTTGTGTGACAAAAGTAAATTTATCTAATCATAAAATTTTTAAGCAATCATTCACTAATAGATGTTTTTGACGAAAAATTGATATTTATCCCTCTATTATTTACATAAATTTCTAATTTCTTCTTTAATAAAAGTTAGATATTGTAATTGAAGTATTTTTAAGGGTGTAAGTTTAACAGAAACTTTCATACATCGAAAACATTATCTTAAAGACAAATTATAATTATTAAGTTTAATTTTTTGACAACTTCAGTTTGAAAGTATTTTAACACACCTATTCTTTATAATTATTTATCCCCTAAGACATTTTCGAGAGCCTATGTTTATACAGGATGTTTCATATTAAATACTGTCTGAACAATAGCTGTGCACCTTAAAGTTTCTTTACAGTGTATTTTTCTTAGTGAAATGCAAAATGGTTCTTTAAATTATGCAAAAAATACGAAAGAACAAAATCATACGAAAAATGAATATTTTCCTTAATTATGGCATATTAAATTATTATTAGGATTACTCCCGTCTTGAAACATTTTGTTGAGAATTTCTAATGCTAAATTTCAATTCCGTATGATTTAGTTACCCTAATATGTGATTTATCCATTTATCAAGAACAAAGAGTTGTAAGAAAATATAACGTCTATAAATGAAAAATTATTTCATGAAGTGGACAAAACCCAAATTCAATCTTTTCATAGAAAATTTCGCTTAAAGATGATAATTGAGATTCTGTTCGGGCCCATAATAAAAAGAAAAGTGTTACTGATTTTCCTCCTTATCCTATATTCTAATCCGTCTGGTTCGTTTCCTTGTGAGAAGATGAGCACACACAATGTAATATGTACTCTTTGTAATCATGCAAAATGCGCACATTCATGGTGTGCAGCATATATTTTGCATGATTACAAGCCAACAGTTAAGTTGCAGACCATAATAGTATGAAATAAATAAATAAAACTTCAATAGTAATAAGTTAATATTCTATTGTTTTCATAATAATTACATCGATTTAAAATCGCTTTTTTACATCTCTTTTCGAATTCACATTTCATCAATTTCAATTCTAACCTAAGGCAGATGAAATTAATTGCTTATTTTTCTCCTATATATATATA
>JAPMOQ010053493.1:175028-226701 GCA_026543055.1 Argiope trifasciata | reverse complement strand
CATTTTGCATGATTACAAAGAGTACATATATTCATACGCATGCTATAAAATATTTTTACAACTTTAAATTTGAATATATGATAAAAAAGATATTTTAATTTAGAAATAATGAATATAATTTTATTTATGTATTTGATTATTTATATATACATGATTTTGTACTACTTAGTAAATGTAATAAATCTTGAATGATACTTTTTTTTATTTTTACAGACCTGCCTTTATGATAATTTCAGACAACTGAAGCAAATGGGAAAATGCAAATGATGTAGATCTGTCAAAAATTATCATTTAATGCGTAATGAAATAAATAAAATATTTCAACCAATTATTAATAATTAGTTAACTGAATTGTCTCTTCAAAAAATTGAGAAAATATGTAAACATTGAAATATTGAACTAAAATATTTAAAATTGCAAATTCAATCCTTTTTGTATTTTACATTGACTGAAATAAAAATAATTAAAAAAATTTGTAGTATTTTTGGTATTAGATTTCGTAAGTATCGAAATATTGAAAGTGACACTTTAGAATATTACACATTATTGCATTGAATAAGATATATATGTTTATAATTCACATTAAGAAAATGAGTCCTGCCGTGGAAGTCATTAGGTATATATTATATATCAGCAAAATACTAGAAATAAAACATCTCTAATTACCGAAATAATAGAACATCAGATTATTTTAATCCGTTTTCATCACATTCTTCAATAGAAATAAGAATATTTGTTTGTGCGACAAAAAATGTTCACAGTTGTAAGAAAAGTGATTTTACTAAACAAATATTTACAAAAAAACGAGTTCTGAAAGAATTTTCTTAAATTATCATTTGTGCTTCTTTTAAAGAAAATATTGAGTGGTTTAAATTAAACTGTGCATGCGATAAATATCACTATGCGTGATGATTAATTTATCAGGCTGGATAAATAACACAAATATTCGCTTTGTTTTATTTTTAATAACTTAATCTTATTTAATTAAAATAATTTTAAAAAATTCTTAAGTAACTTCAATTAATTAAATCAATAATAATTGCTTTCACATCTCAGACATAAATTTTTATTCGTCAAATCTGAAATTTCCCTTAGTCACCTTAATTTTTTTTTTATTTTTCTCTCGGAACTAGCAAACTTTTTTCCAGCGATCTTAGATCGTATTTTAAAATATATTTATACTTTGAATTACAGTTAATTTTTATTTATTCTTTATTTGTTATGTCAGTTAAAACCGATCACAACATAATTGCAACATTCTGCAGTTACAAATTTGGGAAGTCACGACGATTTGGTGGTTTAGTTTCGAAATTTGTAAAAGCAAATTAAATCTGGTTTGTTTCAATCAATTAGAACCTTCAGATGACAACAGTAATGTACCAATTAAGCATCATAAAATCGGCTTGCATTACCCGGCAACATTGATAGAGCGTCTTTGTGCTAAGATCTCGGCTGGAAAGCCGCCGGTGTCAGTTTCGAGACCCGATTCCACCAGAGAATCATCAAGGGGGCTCTGTTATATATTCAAAGGGGGTCGGAGTAAACGGGGTCTGTTACGCTTCTATCTTATTGGCATTAATAGCTACTTTCTATTGCTCAAACCAATCTAGAAGTCTATTGAGGGCAATTTGGATATAGTTGGAATGTTTATTTTTTGTTAGAATGGCTGCATCATCAGCGAATATGCATAACAATGAATTAAACACACATAACTATATTTAAACATACATAACAAGATATTAAACATACATGACAATGCTTTAAACGTTTTAAAAATATCATAATAAAGATGGAAAACAGATCTCGGTCAATTTTAGAGTTTTAGGCTGCACCTGCTAATATGTTTTTTTCTGGCGATAGTTCATTTTTAATTTTAATTTTAAATTTTAAATTCTTAATGCATGAAAAAAATAATTTGTATGAGATAATTAGGAATATTATATTTAATTAATTTATTGACAAAAAATACATATACAAATTACTGAATAAGCACTTATATGTTGCACCAAATGAATAAGGATTTTTTACAATTTTATTTTAGCATCAACAGAAGTTGGTAGATGCAATTAAGATTCAATTTTTCAAACATCCTCATTTCAAATAGCAATTTTTAAATTTCGTATTTCCATGGATCTTAATGTGTTTTTCAAAAATACTGTAAGATCCATGGCAATATTTTTATTCTTTTCTGTATACTTAATCATTAATTTCAGAATATATATTTTATAGAGGAAAAATTAAAGATATAAACTTATATTAACATTAATACTCAAGCTACATATATTTTATTACTTACAATAATTTTAATAGTATAACAAAAAAATCACAGATGTATCATAAATATTCACAAAAAAATTGTAAAAAAATGTTTTTTGTAAGTTAGAATTTTTAAATAGTCTTTAATTATTAGCATATAAAAATTCTGGCAATTGATTTGAAATGTTTTGACTCATATGATTATCTTTATTTAAACTAAATAAATAAATAGGATTTTGGCTCCTATTTTTATTAATATATTTCATATAATAATGTGCAATAATATGTAGTTAAAATTACCGGAGTAAATATGCTAAGTAACAAAATAATTTGAACTAATGAGAAAAAAACATGGAATATATCAAAAATATTCTTTTTATTGATAAAGAAACACTGGAAATTCTGTTGTTATAAAGCATAATTGTGTGTATTTTATAATTCTGATTATTGTCAGTCATTAGTTTGTAACATATTAGCTTTAAATAATAATAATAATTTTAATAAAACCTCTTATACCATTTCAAAATTCAAAAACTCTCTTTCTGTAGTAAACGTTTAACAATTTTTAGATTTCTTCTGAATTAATTCTAAAAGACTTCAGGTCGATGTTAAAATCTAAATTCTTTTTATTACTATTACTATTTAGTAACTAATTAATTTATAACTTTCATGTGAATTATTTGATTAACAACAAAATTAAATAATTTCTCTTAATTCTCTAATGCAATATAAACACATTTTTTTAATTATAAACTTTTTATAATGTCTCCAAATCTATGTAATTGTAAAACTGAACCATTTAACAGCTAAAACCATTAATATTCAAAGTATGTATTTCCTGTATTATAATACACTAGCTGGTACCCGGCGCATTGCTGCCGCAGAATAAATAACTTTGGAAATATCGTTTGAAATTTGAAACAACTGTCTTTTTTAATTAGGGAATGATAGCAATAATAATATTCATTTTCGAATCGGAAATGAATACATTCTTTGAAATTGAGTGATATATAAAGGAGAAGCGTAAATAATAGTAATTCTATTTTTTTAACATTATTATTCAAAACTTTAGGGTTGGAAATATTTTGTTTTGTTTTTCCATCTTCAGTAGAAACAAATAAGTGCAAATAAAAGCATTCAAAGTTGCATTGCAACCGTGGTAGGGTTGCGTGTAAGAAACATACAGACAAACATTCATGTTTATTTATATAGATGGAGGACTTCTAAACTAAACACTTTTCTGTGAACTAACTAATGGTTCTATCAGAGACATACATTATAGCATAAAAAATTCCTGAAACAAATCAAATTTTATTTTTCACCTTTCTCAAAGTACTTTCATCTGTAGATGAATTCAAGTGACCTTTAAAAGTAGCAGTTTTAAGATCTCCAACGATTAATTTTTCGGTTTATATTCAGCCTCAAAAACAAAAGAATTGTTATTAATATTTTTACTTTTGCTACATAATGAATCAAATTAAATCTAATACTTAATATATTATCATAAATTATACTTGAAATAGCTTACAAGAAAATAGAGCAAAATGAACAATAAAAGAATGAAATTTACATTTTATGTTTTATCGCTTGCCCAAGTTAAAAAAAATTAACAACATTAAAAACCATTAAAAAATAGAGATTTTATTACATACTCTTTTTTTTCTCAAATAAAAGAAAAAAGCAGTTCTTCTTCATGACATTATTATAACAAACTCAAGGTTAACAATGTGAGACAGTCAACTCTGCAGGTGGTCACTCAACATTACTACACTGTAAGCGGTGGCAATAGAAAAGACCTTTCACCTGGATTTATTAATATGAAAATAATATATTGTGATGTTCTTTTGTTTATGTCTTTAATTTATTTAAATATTACTAAATTTTTTTTCTTCTTTCCTCGTTCAATAAGTATCCTATCTCAAAATGCACTGATGGGAAAAAAATCCCAACACTAGGAAGGAGTTGTGCTAAATAAACAAAATTTGGTAGGCATGTTTAGACATCTGAAAGATGACGTCGATTTAAATTCCGAGCTACACGCGTAAGTGTGGCGCTAGTAGCGATACTATGAACATGCAAATGAGGTTTGCTTTAAATAGGCGCTGTAAGGTTCGTGATCGTTATTTACAGTTGAGATTTGACGTAGTGGGTTAATGTTAGTCAAGGATGCCTCTGAGAAGCCGAAGAAGCCATTATCAACAGTTTACTGAGTTTGAACGAGGTCGTGTTTTAGGGCTACGAGAAGGTGGGTTTTCTTTCAGCGATATTGTTGAAAGACTTGGCAGGAATGTATCCACTGTGCATGAGTATTGGCGGCAGTGGTCAAGGGAAGGTACTGCCTCAAGAAGACCAGGTTCCAGGCGGCCACGTGGTACTACTGAGAGGGAAGACCGTCGTATTCGGCGTATGGCTGTGGCTAATCGTACTGCGTAAGCAGCTGAAATTCGAGCTGCAGTTGGCACCACAGTGATAAAACGAACTGTTACAAATCGGTTACTTCAAGGAAAGCTCCAAGCCAGACGCCCTTTACAGTGCATTCCACTGAATCCAAACCACTGCCGTTTGCGACGTGAGTGGTGTCAAGCTAGAGCTCATTTCAGGACGGAGTGGAGATCTGTTGTGTTTTCTGATGAAAGCCGGTTCTGCCTTGGTCGTAATGATAGCCGTTTGTTGGTTAGAAGGAAGTCAGGTGAACACCTGCTAGTGACCTGTCTGCGGCCTAGACACACAGGGCCTACTCCTGGAGTTATGTTTCGGGGGGCAATTTCGTATGACAGCAGGAGACTCTCGTGGTTATCCCACGCACCCTGACTGCAAATTTGTACATCAGTCTACTGATACAACCTGTTGTGCTGCCATTCATGAACAGCATTCAAGGGGGTGTTTTCCAACAGGATAACGCTCACCCTCATACCGCTGTTGTAACCCAACATGCTCTACAGAGTGTCGACGTGTTGCCTTGGCCTGCTAGATCACTAGATCTTTCTCAAATCGAGCACGTATGGGACATCTTTGGACGACAACTCCAGCGTCATCCACAACCAGTATTAACCGTCCCTGCATTGACCGCCCAAGTGCAACAGGCATGGAACTCCATCCCACAAACTGATATCCGACACATGAACGACACAATGCATGCACGTTTGCATGCTTGCATTCAAAATTCTGGAGGTTACACCGGTTACTAATGTACCAACATTTCACATTTGAAATGGCTCTATCTGTGATCTTGAAACTTCAATCAATTAAATATGTTACCTAGACAAATATATTCTTAAAATTTCATTATTGTACAATAATTTTTTCTTGGTGTTGGGATTTTTTTCCATCAGTGTATTTATTTTAAATGGTAAAATTAAAAGCTGCATTTTCATTTACCTATAAATATTTTTGAATAAAATTTTAAATATTTTTTATACTTTTTATCATACAGACAGTTTATAACAAACAGCTTTTTTTCCAGCATATCATTAACATAAATTTGGCAATGTCAAATAACTTTATGAATTACATCATATGTTGGTACTATTTTAAATTATATTTGACCAAAAAAACATATAACATCCTTATTTATTTAGTTATGAACACAAAGGTTACATTTCAATTACCACTCATTAATACCTATAATATATCGCCACCTTTGGCGATCAACTGGTTTGCCGAGGATACTGATTGAATTTAATTTCAATGAAATCCCTTGTGCATAATTTTCATGTCCATGATTGCAACAGTAAACTATTTTTATGCCTCATATTATTTTATATATTTTATGTCTAGTATGCACATGGACCTTTTTAATGGAAATCAGTCCCATGAACTCAAAGTACTATTATTAATAATGTAATTGTCTAATAACAATATCTAAAAAGAACAAATCCAACAATATGTAAAAAAATGTAATTGTTTTTATTTATTTTTTGCAGCATAGTAAGCTCTTTTGTATTCATCTTTTAAATCTCTCTATATAAAACAGAGATATAAATTGTGTTAATTACACCATTAATAACTCAAGAATGGCTCTACAGATTTTAATGATTTTTTTGGGATTCGTCTCATTCCCGAATAGTAGAATAACCCTTAAAATATCTTAAATGCTCACAGGGAAAAAATAATCTTAATCTTAGGGATGGTATTTTAGCAGTTAAACCAACAGAGCTGATTGCAAAATAGTCTTACGCGTGATTCAACTAACCATACTGGGAAGCAACATTACAGATTTGTAACAATCTATATATATATAAAACAAAATAGAAATCGTTTTAATTACACCATTTATAACTCAAAAAAGGCTTTACCGATTTTAATGATTGTTCTTAATTCTTGTTAAGAGTGGTTTGTGAGATACGTTAAACAAATAGAAAGGAAATTTATATTTAAAAATATCAAAATTGTTATCTTTTTTCATACAAAAAATTACTTTTAAAAAGTTGGGATATGTTAATAACGCAACATATAAGAAAGGGCAAATAATCAAATAAGTGGGGAAAAAAACCACAATTAATCAAAAAAATAGAAAGATATATCCCATGTTTTTCCTTCAAATTGTTTTTAAGTCGTATCATAATTGGATCTTGATCCACAGAATGAATCTTACATTAGTATTTAAAGACAGTCTTCTTAAGCCCATTAAAGAAAAACCATTAACATTATATGGTCAAATTAGATTATTCTCACGAACAGAGATATAATCCAATCGAAAATATCCATTCTAAATCTTCTGCTCCTTCAAAAATGTATTGCTTGTTTGACATACGATTATTATCCCTAAAATGAAGCATTTTTTTTTTCAAATTTTTACATTGAATTCCATTTTGTAGCGCATGTGCAATTGTAAGGTTTAAAGAATCAATTACTGTAGTATCTAATTATAATAACTTTTAAACGTTGCTATTGCTTACGTTAATCGGTGGAAATGCATAGAAAATAATTATGCTTAAATTTTTAAATGTCGGGAAAAAATGATTAAAAACAAAAATGTAATTTAAACAAACATTCAGTACGTCGATCAAAAGCACTCGCAGCGATGTTTATAAAGCTAAATCCATCATGACATAGTAGCAACTTTTCTAACTCTCTCGGTGAAAGAGCGCCAAAGTATGACTTATGATAATTATAAAATAAAATGACGTAATTAATCATAAAATGGCCTTGAACACAGCGTAATTGAGTATTCCTGCCTCTCAGATAGAGCGCGGACGAATATATCTAGAGTAGCTCACCAGCGACAAGAGTGCGATGTTGCTCGTTGTGGAATAAAGATATATTTCTGATATAAAATCGAGAGTGATTGCTTCCAAAACTCTTACATGGAGTGAGATCAGGACAAATACTATTCTGGATTAATCAATCTTCCTTAATGGTTCCGACAGACTTTAATTCTATTTCTTCAAGAATCTCGTTCTCAATACTGCTTATTCCTTATCAACATGATGACAGCTGAAACAACAGCTGTAGTAATCCCGCCATTCATAAAGCTGGATACTGCACTTTCGTTTCAGAAGCTACGAAATGAAATTAAAGAATAGCACAAGGTGGTGGCTGGACTCCGTCATTCTGACAGCCGATTTCGTTTGCACAGCAGTACTTGTTCTCAATCAAAATTAAGGGACTATAGATACTGCTGGTATCACTTTCAATTCCAGGAGAAAGCTAAAAAGTGCATTCCGCCTTGCTCTTTTAAGGGAAACCCTATTCAGGAAGAGTAGGGCGGAGAACTCTTCCTTTGGATATAATTTTCGTCGTCTCTTTCAATTTGTAAGCCATTTAGATATATTATTTCAAAAAATTAAATGAATATGATATGTGCATAAATGTTGAAAATGTAAATTTGGACAATCTACAATTAAATTTCTAGGATTCAAGCTATCAAGAGAAGGGATTCAAACTTTATCTGAATGTATCCTAGAATTTTTTCCAACTCTCAATTTTGACTCAATTCCGCTGTTATTGAGGACTTTTCAATTTTTATTGGCATTGCATTCCTAAAGCTGCTGATATTCTAGAACCCATTATAAAAATTTTTTGAAGTGCACAAAAACAAAAAAAGCATCCTCATTCCAAAGCTCTGAATTCTACTGAACAATTACAATGGAACGATGCACCAACAATTTTCTTTAAAGAATCTTCAGTTAAAGAAGCAATTGCTAAAGCAACGCTATTGAGACATCCCATACCTTAATTAATCTTGTGATAGATGCTTCGAATGCAGTTGTTGGCGGCTCCTTAATGAAACTATTGAATTACCATTGGTAACCAAAAGCATTTTATTCTTCAAAATTTTGTAAATATCAAAAGAATTAGTCTATTTATAATATGAACTATTAGCAATTTCCTCTTCTGTTAAAAAAATTTCGACATACGATTGAAAGTGGAACTTTTATCATTAACATTGTCCAAAAACTCTTAACATATTCCTTCCATCAAAATACTGAGAAATGTAGTCCTCTCCAATTACATCATTTGGATTTCATATCCCAATTTTCTACTGATATTAGGAACACAAAAGATTCTGAAAATACTGTTGCAGATGCACTATCTCAAATTGGGACAGAAGAAATATAGCCTTCTCTAATTGATTTTCAGGAATTCGCTTTTTCTCAATCAACTGGTGAGGAATTACAACAAATTCTAAAATCCAATAATTTCTCCTTAAAAATTGGGGAACAGTATTTCCCTATTGAGAGCATTCATCTGTACTGTGATATATTTCAAAAACAACCAAACAACTCAACCTCTGAAACAACTAATTTTTAAAACACTTCATTTTTCCTCTCACCCAAGAATTGCAGCCTCCATTGAATTAATCATTAGAAGATTCGTATGGATTCGGAATGCTCAAAGATATGAAATCTATGGTTCGCAGCTATGTCAAATGCCAACGAGATAAGGTAACGTGCTATACAAAATCTCGAACTAGCACATTTGACCTATCATATGCCCGCTTTTTACACATGCATATAGACTTCCTACTTCCTCTGCCTTCGTAAGAAGGCAGTCAATTCTGTGTGCCCATTATTGATAGATTCACTAGATGACCTGAAGTCTTTTGCATATATTACTATTTGAAATACTCTTGCATATATTATTATTCTTAATGTACTTGCGTATATATTATTTTCATTCCATATGCATATCCTATAATTATATTTAAGAGCACCTATCAATTTCACACTCTATGTATGTTTTTTTAATATATAACCTTGACATTGTATCCTAATTTGTAATTATTGTATACATGTTATTGTCTCTTAGGGCATAGTCTGTAGCGACACTTCTCTCTTGGAGAAAGCTCACCAAAGTATGACGTATGTTTCTGCATTGATCATAAAATGGCTTTGAATGCAGCATAACTGTATTACCTCCTTGCAGAGAGCGCATGGAGGATTACATCTAGAGTAGCTCCCCAGCAACCAGGATGCGACTTTGTTCGTTGTGGAATAAAGATTTATTTTTGATATAAAATGGAGAGTAATTGCTGGCAAAACCCTTGTATGGAGTTAAATAATGAAAAATAATAATCTGGATTAATCAACCCTCTCCAATACTAAATAGAGAGTTTTTAAAAATGTTAGAATAAATATGAAAAAAATGCTTTCTTAGGACTTTAACTCTGAAATAGAATTTTCACTTATATAAATATTAGATTAAAATAGGAGAACTGTGGTGATTTTAAACGAATTTTTTGAACCAGAGAATGTATAATCTTTTAATGTATGAAACTATATTGTTTAAGTCTTTAGTAAACTCCATAAAGACCTGTTGACAAGCAATTAATCAATAGACATATTTGATCTAAACCTTGATTTTGAACTTCAAGTTAAAAAATATAGCTACCTTCAAATTTCATTGATATAGAATGCTACACTTTCATTGGGCTCAGAGACACTTTCCTTGACTTTTAGTAGAAGACTCTTATTCCAAACATTGTGACGCTTTCGATAAAAAAATTGTATATCAGATTTCATCCATCTGAAGTTTAATATTTCTGACTTATATTCGATACTGATTCTCTAATCAACATGCTATCATGAACTGAATAAACTTGCGTTGATTATAATACTGATACTAATATAATACTGTTATAATATTGCATTTTCTTACACACGTTTATCATATATCCAATTTTACTACTTTCATTGTTGCGATAAATCTTTTTCATTTTTTTTAAATTGTTAATCACTCTGAATTCCCAACTTACAGATTTTTTAAGAATTTCCTCTCTCAATATCTTATTCCTATACTGGTTGTGAATGCTGTAATGGAAATTTAAGAAATATTTTGTTAAAAAATTATCTTTATCAAAAACAAATTGATTCATATTCAATGAATAAAATCCGTTTTTAAGTGGATTTTTCTCCATAAGGACTTTGAAATGAAATTTTTCTATTTACTTCATAAGAAAACTTTATTACGTTTGAATTTTATTTTATTTGTATTTAGTGAGCCTTTAAGTCACAAATGTGGCTTTTCAAACTTCAGAAATACGAGTTGTTTTTCTATTATTCATTTTATATGTTTGTCTGAAGACATAAATAAATGAATAACAAAAGTACTCAGCTGTAAAGACTTGTAAAGATAATTTTGAAACACGGTTTTATACTTTTGTTTTAATAGTTGATCACGTCATAAAATAATAGTTTTAAGACAAGCAGTAACTCTGTGTTACCACTTTGAAATTGGTTTCATTAAATCAAGAGCAATCTCTCAAGGTAAGATTTAATTTTACTCCTTCCTCACAAGTAATTTGAATTTGAAAATATTTTATGATGCAATTAATCAACCTTCGAAATTAATAACACGATTAAACCAGTAATCTTTCTACGGTAATTATGATTGCTTATAGTTATATAAGATTTTCGTAAGGCAAAATAAAAATGTCTCTAGTTATTAAGAAGAGAAACCATTATATCCATTTAATGAGGAAGTAAAAAATAGTGTTATAGAGACATGTTTCTGCAACAACAAAAAATATTAACTTGACAAGTATTGTCATTTAAAAACTGTTAACAAAAACTCCTTTCCTGTTACATTTATCTTTCCAATCTTATTAAGAAAAATTTTGTAAAGTTAAGATGTATAAATTTACCTGAAATTTATTAACTAAATTCAGATTAATTCCTTAATTTGTTAAATATTTATTTCTTGAAACTTAAACTGCCAAACTGCTATATGATTTTTATTCATGTGTTAATAATTAATTCTATGTTGTTATTTAAAATTTATTAATATATTTTAGATAATATTTGTCTTTGGTTTCTACCTTAAATTAAGCTTTAAAAGAATATTGGATCATTATTAGATTTTGCTAATTAAAATAATTTTTTTTTCATTTTATGAATTGTTTTACTTATAATAAAAACATTTTTATGCCTTGTTTTCATACTGTGAAACATCCTGACAAGTAACAGAAACCAATATTGCTTCCTATATAAATATGATTCTAGTCTAATGATTATTTCATAATTTGAATATATTTGAATTTTTGTTTTCATCAATTTTAAAAATCATTCAATATTTAGCAAGCACAATCTAAAAATTTAAATTTATCGGGTTAATATTTAACTTCGTACCTATTGCATTAATCACTGTTATAGTGTATTTGCGTTTTCTAAAAAAAAAACATCATTTTATCAAATTTTTGTTAAAACCTAGAGACCAAAACATGAGATAATGAAAGGGCTCCAAAATGCTATAATAAGTTAGAAGAGAGAGAAATATGGGAAGCAAATATAAAATGTGAAGATTTTAATTGCAAATTTGACACTAATTGCCATTAGCTTCCAAAAAATTACCTTTGAAACACTTGTATTTTTCCTGACCTGTGAAGGAGAAAAATTCTCCAAAAGAAAAATTCGTGCTAGATTCTACCTGTAGAAAAAAAACCTAACAAATACATGATGATGTTTTGATGGTAAGGCTTAATAGAAGCTATGCAATATATAAGAAGTCCTATCATTATCTTCCTCATAATCCCGTCCTAAAATCCAGAAATGCGGATACTTAATTACGACCGGTTTACTGATGATTTTTTCAAATGCTTTTCTAATGATGATCATAATCTGAACTAAGCTTCCAGATTATGATCAGTAAAAAAATATCTGTTGAAATAAAATAACGTTTTTGTGATTTTCAGGCTAAAGGAAAGATATTGTGTAATAGAAAATATTCGGGATAATTAATTTTTAAGGCCTTGATAATTTTTTCCTCAGATGTCCATTGCAAATCCTCTACAGCTAGAGTACGCCTTTTTTGTGATTTTTTTTAACGATCTGAGTCTGCCTGATGCATATTTCTACTTAAAAAGAAGTGGAAGTTGTAAAATTCTCATTCGTTTTAGTAAATGTTAGAGCAGCTGTTCCTGTTCATGCACGAACAATTTCTGAACTAGAAGTTTTAGTAGTTGACGTTGGAGCTTGAGTTGTTTTAATTATATTTAAAACTTTGAGTTCGTCTCTGAAAAAAAATTTTGTCCAAATATTTGTCCATATATTCCATGATATTTGTGGAATGGAATTTTGTTAATACGGAGCCTTGAAATAATTTTGTAGGTAATTAAGTTAAAGAAATACGAGAAATGACAAACGTAGAAACTGAGGTAGTTTTTGTCATTAACGACGATAATAAATCTTTAAGTTTGCCTTCTACCCTTATGCTTTCATTTTCATTAAAAAAACTGAACCCAAAAGCAGCCCATTATTTTGGCATGAGATCATACATCATCAAAAATAATTTTGGTAATTCTCAATTATTAGGTAAACATTTATATAAAATTACTGAGTCTCTTATTCCTGTTGGTTAGAATGATTTTAGTAAATTATACCTATTTCTATAATCGTGCCTTTTTAAGATTGCATCACATCATAAATTTATCAGTGAAATTAATCAATTTTTTCAATTCTTCATCAACTTCAAATGACAAGTGTTGCCAAATGGTGTCACAGCTTAGACTTCCGTCAATCAATTAATGCCTCTTTGGAAGAATTTTTTCAGAATATCGTCAAAATTCTGGAAGTTCGCAAATTTTCTTTTGGGCAATCCCACCATTGGCTCTGTAAAAGTCCAAATTAGTCAAGCGAGCGAGAAGGAAAATCTGCTTTACTAGCATACCCTGAAATGAATCTTCAATGTTTTACGATTGCTAGTTCTCATTTGTTTAACTCTGTTATTCATAAATGTATTTCAGAGATTCGTATTAGTATTATCACAAATCTGTTCAGAAATATATCTTCAAAGCCAAATTCAAAATTTCTAGTGTTACTAAAGCAAATCAAGTTCCAAAGGTAGCTCCTAAAATCTCTAATCGCGGAATTGTTGGTTTTGAACAAGAAATACTCTAGCCTTTACTTAAAAGAATAACATCCTCTCACCTTCGTCTTACATCGATGAAAGAGCAACAGGCAGTAGTTCTTGAAGTAGTAATTTTGGCAATGATAAAGAAGATGAAATGATACCTAAAGGATCATATACACTACTAACAATTTTGAATAATTTTCTGTCGGTGACAATCTTATTGAATTCCATATCAATTGGAGATTAACACAGTTAAACTCCTCACTCTTTGTATCCCACATAAGGCAAGGCAAGCTTTAATTTTCTGTATTTTGAATACCATTGTGAGTTCAACATTTAAAAAATGATGAATTCATTATTTTTTGTTTGAATCTTAAACTCTTCCAATACTTCTTGACTTTCAGCAATGGTTGTAAATTTGTCTAAAAAGAATCCTTCCTTATGTTTTTCTACAATCGTTTCAAGAAATTCACTTTGATATTTTTTTCAATTAAAGTGATAAAATATACTTAAATTCAACAAAAATGGGACTGATTTCACTCAAAAAAGCCATTCTAAAGAAATACAATTTCGATTGATCTTTAATATTCTATCACAAAAATCTGGAAAGAATCCCAATACTCAGATCTGGCATTCCATTGTAACACGGCTTGTTTAATGTCAGCGATTGCTTCTGTATAACCAGATCTAAAACTTAACAGAAATAGGGGGAGTCTAAAAGTCTAGGTCATCTATTTACAGAATTAAATCCGTCCTTTAAAGGAAGCATCAAAAATATGTCTTACTTTAGTTATAGCATTTCCTAATTTGAGGACGGGACAATGAGTAGGATAATGATCCGGTTTCGCACACATTGCATGACTTCTATTACTCCATCTCAGCAAGATATGATCATATATCTGGCAGTTTTTTTCTTAAGTACCTATTTTGTTACTAAACATAGTCTAGATTCAGCAACACTATATATATTATAAACGGGTAGGTGCCCAAACAACCAAGATAAATCGATTTCATATAATACATTTTCATGAATTCTTTTCTTAAATGGGTCACAGTTTCTTCTTGAAGAAGGGTCTTATTTTTTCTTTCTATAACATCTTTGGTATCTGAAACCTCTCAACAGTTTTAGTTAGATGTTTTATAAAGTTAATTTGACCATATTAATAATTTATCTTTTCCTCCCTAAAGTTTTCCAACCAAATGTCTCAAGATGTAAACACCTCTATTCTTCCTGTCAAAATGTTACCTATCACAACTCCTTGAAAAGCTTTTACATGTTGTGTACTTTTACCAATAGATGTCAGTTAAATCTCTTGAGAAGACATTTCAGTCAGTAAATATTTATAAAGTTTTCTAGGTTACACTCTGCAGATTTTCGGTTGATCGATTAGAGCTACTAAAATAGAATATTTACTATGAAAACTTTAAATAATTATAGTAAATGTATTGTACTCAGTTATATAAAAAATACCAGCACCAACTAAGAGGAAGAGAGATTCTATTCTGTAATTAAACTCTTTTCTACATACGGGCGATGAGATTCAGCATCTATTAATGGTCGAAGGCAAACTTCATTGTGCTGTAGTCAGATATTTATAGTTTTTTGGTATATTTCACCTTCTAAGGGAAGAATTTTTAACAAGATTTTGCTTTCCATCAAATGCTTCAGGTCATTTCAATGCTTTTGTCAACTGCTTCAGGTCATCAGCGTTTTGCTCTTCATCAGGTGATTTCTTCTTTGATGAAAAATATACACCTTTGTGTAAATCTGAAGAATGCATTTCGTAATAGCTCTGTTTTCAAATGAAATATTCTACATGAAATATTTCTCTTTCTGGTCATATAACCAATTTGAGACGGAATATTCAGCATTTCATCTGCATAACTTATGAGTTTCTGTAGAATGCTCCATAGCAATACACTTGAAAGTATCCCCGTCCATACTGTATTTGTTTAGTTGTTGAAACGGTGCTGCAATTCCAGAGAATATTTAAAGAAAATTAATTTAGAAATAATAATATTTTTTAGAACTGCTTATACCTTGGCACTTCACATTTTTTTCTAAAATTGAACCAGCATCCAAAATTTTGAAAATAATTTATTAGTGTTTGAGGTAAAACACAGAATATCTATTTACAAATTTCTAGTAACAATTGACATTCAAATAGAAATGGAAACATATACATCAACTTAAAGTCGTCTAGCTAATATTACACTGACGGGAATACATAATGTCATATATTCCTATATATGACGGAGACAAACTCAAACCAAGAAATACTTGTGTTAGATTTTTAAAAAATTGGTAGGCTTGTTTAAACATCTGAAAGAAAGGCATCGTTAGAAGCGCCACTCAGAGCTTGCAAATCAGGATTACTTTAAATGCGTGCTGTAAATATCATGAACATTATTTATTTCTGAAATTTGATGTATTAAATTGATGTCAGCCAAGAATGCCTTTAAGAAGACGAAGAAGCCATTATTAACAGATCACCGAACTTGGACTAGGTAATGCATTAGAGCTACCAGAATGGGAATTTTCTTTCCGCAATATTGCAGAAAAACTTCGTCGGAATGTATCCGTTGTGCATAATTTTTTAGTAGTGGTCACATGTTACTGCTCAAGAAAATCGGATTCTGGGCTGCCACATGTCTCTACTGAGAGGGAGGATCGTTGTATTCAGCGTACGTCTATGGTAGATCCTACGGCATCTGTGATAGAAATTCCATCTGCAGCTGGTACCACAGAGACACAAAGCACTGTTAAAAATCGATTACTTCAAAGACAGCTCCGAGTCAAACGCCCTATTGCGTGCATTCCATTGACTCCATGCCATTGCCGTTTGCGCCCCCAGTGTTATCAAACTAGAACTCATTGGAGATCAAATTGGGGATCTGTTGTGTTTACTGATAAAAGCAGGTTCTTCTTAGGCTCCCCTAGTGGCAGTGTGTTATTTACAATGAGGCCAGGGAAATTCCTGGAACCTAACTGTATGTGACCTAGGCAATCTGGACTTAAACTTGGAGTCCTAGTATGAGGAGCAATTTTTTATGACAGAACGAGCAATTTCATTTTTATCGTAAACACACTGGCTGCAAATGTATACGTCAACCTGTAAATTCAAGCTGATGTGCTACCATTCATGAATAACATTCAAAGGAAATTTTTCATCAGGATAGTGCTCGCCTTCATACCACTGTTGTAATACAACGTGCTCTACAGAGTGTCGACATATTATCTTGGCCTGCGAAATCACCAGATCTTCTCTAATTGAGCACTTATGGGGATTATTGGACGACAACTCCAGCATAATCAACAATCAGCATTGACCACAAATAAAACATGAAATTCCATACTACAAAGTGATATTCAGCACCTGTATGACACAGTTTATGCACGTATGCAGGCTTGCATTCAAAAGTTACACCGAGTATTAAAGTCTAAAAGCTCCACCGGATATTAATGTAACGGCATTTTACATTTGAAATGTATTTTCTAGAGCTTAAATTACCCAGTGATCTTGAAAATGTAATCGATCAAACATGTAAAGTAGGTAAATGCATTGTCTAAATGTTATTTCTCTACAACAACTTTTTCTTGGTGTTAGGATTTTTTTCCATCAGTACAGATATGTGAGGTGAGATAGAGATGTTCAAGCTTTAATTTGGCCATAAAGATAATTTGATACTCTTAAAAATATTGTTGATTGAAATTGACTTAAGTCATTTGTGTTAAAGATTAGAAAGAGCATGTCCTTATCTTTTAAAAGAAACAATATATCCCAATTCTATCAGATCTGATTTACCTACTATTACACTGAAAATGGAACTAATGATACCTTTACATAAAATAATACCACAAAATAATATATTACCGATTTTTAAAAGGATATAAAATGATATAAGACATTTTGTAATATCAATATATTTTTACACATTTGAATTTTAGCTTGTTTTCAAATTAACTTATTGCTTTTACTAGCCTCAATCTCAAATCTTAAATATATTTCTATTAGAATAGTTAGTTATAAGTAATTGTTTTTAGTAAATTATTTTTGTTTAAAATACTTTATATAAATTTCGAAAAACTTCTTCGAAATCAGTTACATTGCTTTTTTGGGGATAAGCACAGGGAATAAAAATTCTTGTTGAAATACTTAATTTCTTGAGGGCAAATATGACTTTCTAAGATAAGGTTATTGAATAAAAAAATGCATGCGTTAAAAGCACCTGAAATTTTCCTTTAAACTTTGGTGTATAAGAAAGACTTTTATGGCTGATTTATGAGCATTAATTAATTACTTAATTTTCTATAAAGTGAAAACTTGAAAATATTTTAAACTTGAGCAAAACTGATGAATCATCTAATGATCAGTAATAATAATTGATTAATTGTGCAATCAACTTTCAGCATTAAATGATTATGATATATTTAAGGCTCAAAGTTAAATGCTAAGAAAATAGTTTGGTCTTGACCATGACGTCCCTCCTACTCTGTGTAAGATCTTGAAGGTCGTAGTCGGTGGGGGGGGGACATTTATCTCAGATAATTTATTGTTTCATGCCTCCTGGTCTCAAGGCATTAAATGGTAGATGTATATCCTGGAAAAGGAAACCACTCAGTGTGGCATTTATGCGGCTTGCTTCATGTTTACTACAATTAGAGTGAATAATCTCACCCAAATATTTCTAGCATGCTCTCTAATAGCAATGTTATACTCTTCCCCTTATTTAAAATTCTGGACCTTGGACACAGGCGTAAGACTATCTGTGCTCAATCTCTCTCTTTTTTTGAATGCAGTTATTTAAAAAACCAGAAATTGCGTATTAAATGCCACTGACTAGCAAGGGCTGTGAAAATTTGTTTTTTATTGTAAATCTAGTATTTCGTGCTGAATTTCACTTGCCATGCTTCGTGATTAATCCTGACGCATAGTTCTAGAATGCACTTTAGCCACCTGCTTTCTTATCGATTAAAACTAAAATTTGACATTGTAGTAAAAAAACAAATACCTTATTTGATTCACAACTCCTCAACGGACTAAAAACTGAAACATATCCATATTATGAATGTTAAATCTGAGTATAATTTTTTTTTAATTTTATAACTATACATTTCGTTTTATCTTGTATTTAGACAGCCGGCTATACAAAATTCATCCAATTGGATTTGTTTAAAACTTTGCAGAATTCAGTATGTATGGTATATAGAAAATAAACCAGATTTCATTCTTATGGCTGAAAGTTTTTTGAGTTATCATATTCATAGATTGACTGCAAAACAAAATTCAATTTTTCCGCCTTAATTCAGAGTGGCTTGAACCATGCAGATTCGTTAAGAATTCTCAAACTCGAATATATTGAAGATATTATAGTATTTTCTGTTTGTATACCGATTGATAAACAATATTAGAATATCATTTTCTAAGGAAATGGAGGACTAAGCAGTTTAAATATATTCAGAAATTCTTTACAAATAGTAAATTTCATACTGAGGATGTACCCAAATGTTCACGGTAACATGATTATGCTCTGTACTTGGAGAGTGTGGTACATTTTGGACTGTTGAAACTGAATGAAACTTACTTATAAAATAATAGAATATTGTTATCTAAGCAAACTAATGTGTTTGAATTGAACAATGAGAAATAAATGGCGATAATACCAAGAAAGACAGAACAAGTTATCATTCACTATGACAATACTCAGTCACTTCTCAAAACAGCTTAAGGCACATTTGGAAACGTTAAAATGGAAGGTTATATTCTACAAACCATACTATCAACATTTTTCTTTCAGATAACATCCGTTGGAATATATGACCCACGGTCTGGCTGATCACAATATCCACTCTTTTGATGAAGTCAAAAAATAGCTCAATTTGTGGTCCACCTCAAAAAGAGCATCATTTTTTTCAAAATGGTATTCAGCAGTTGCAAAAATTATGAAATAACTCAGAAGATATCGATGGACAATATTTTTAATATAAATAGTTAATTAAATATTAAGAATAAAGTTTTTTTGGGAAAAATGGCGGTATAGAAGTTATATATTTAATTCAAATATTCTCCGATACATAATGCACATATATACTTTTAATATGCTTAATAAATGTTAAATGATATTAAAAAGTAGCCTTAAAACTACACAAAATTCCTCCCTTCATAGTTAACTATATGTTATTGTATCAAAACCATATTTTTTCACCACTCACTGAAGTAAATCTACCAGAATACCAGGAACATGGAGCTGAATGCTGCCGTTCAGGTCTAATACAAACGCTGACTTTTGACTCTTTGAAACTTTGACTTGATTTTGATTCTTCAGAATATCCCTCAGTCTGAAGTAGCAGGGGGTAATAGTACAGAATCCTCATCCGACAGAAAATAACGGTTGATTGTTCGTACATCTATGGAATGCCTGTCTTGCCAAATACTTTACATGATAATCACAGGAAGGAAACACGCCCTAATGTATAAAAATGATGATTTGAAGGCATTTATGCTGATGAAGTTGGGGTAATACAAAATTCTTCAACCTATTACAGTATCGTTGATCTGTGATAGAATAGGTCAACGTACTGGTCTAAGATTCCACTTGCAATTATCTTTTCGAAAAATGACTGTCAAATGATAAAAGTAACCTTAAAACTACATGATATCGTCACCGTTTCAGAGTGAAAAGGTTGTTACTGGAAGTCATGATGTTTTTTCGCTATCCAAATTCAACAGCTCTGAATGTGAAATTACCCATTGAGGTAAAAGTGGGCTGTTACACTCCATAGTCCATGTCTGAGTGACATTAATCACTATTACATAAAAGAAATAAAATTCGAGAGTTGTACTGGACTTTGAATCTCCAGCCTGCAAGAGGTGTACAAAATTTGATTTTATGGGGATATAAAATGCATATTCCGCAAATAAAGCATTTTTATGGCATACCACATATCCAATACACAGGAAATAAGTACGACACTCACACTACCATGAGTCGATTGACTGTTGGCTTCAAAGAATACAGTTACCACAATTTCAAAGTTAGAAGATTAAATTTGCTTTTGCAATCTACCTGGAAAAATATCAAGTTGCTTACTTGTTTAAACTTCTGTGTCATCTTGCGTAAGGCCATAGAGATATTGGACTTCTTCATATGATGTAAAACAGCTACACCCTAGTAGCACACATATGTTGTACAATATTGTATGATATAAAACAATATTCGTAACATTGTTAAATGTTAAATTATATTATTTAATATCTCAAAATATTGTATAATATTGTGCAACAGGATGTGCTATTTGGGTAATGAGATCCTGCTAATTCTGACGGAGTAATTTTACCATATTGCTTTTTCTTGTAACGTAAACATGATGAGCTTAGAAGTAACTAACGAAATGGGCAAAATTTATCATCTTTTTATTTAAATAATAATACTGATAAACATGAGCTGTAACACCAATGATGTTTCATGGTTTAAATGTATACAAATAAATATGATTTTTGTTGTTGCCCCATCTCTTGGTTAGTTTTAATGCGAAAGTTTTTAATTTGATAAATGTCCAAAACATTATTTTAATTATCTATAGTTGAAATTTAATTTTATTTGGGAGAACATAATTAATTACAGTGTCTTCTGAAATGGGTACTTTATTTTATCTTGACCCTGTGGTTTCCTAAAAGCAAGACATTTGATGAATTTATCGAAGTTAATTCCTTGCTTTCCATCTTTCAAATATAATTTATTCATTTATCATTTCAGAATTGTTTTCTATTTGAGAGAATTTTTGGTCATTTATAATAAAAACTAAAATAACGTAGAAATTCTGCAATTATATATAGAGAAATTCCGAGTCTTTATTTAAATTTTTATATTGAATATAATTGGATCTGTGAACAGACTCATTATTTTTGGTTGAATAACAATCCTTAGTTTTAGTTATTGGTTTGTGAGTATGTGTAAAATCTATTTTTATGCTACAAATATTTTATTTTGTAAAAAACATCTTGTGGTCTATGCAATGAATAATACCATACCTACACCATAATATAAAAGAAGTTTGATCACGTTCAATATTAATTTTCAAGTAGTACAGTTAAATGTACATGATTGCTTTTATTGCAAAAAATATAAAATAAAATGTTATGTTGTAGAACATGAAATCATTGATATGTCATAAAGAATAACTATATGAATCTACTCCACATAGTTAAGAAAATGAACTTTTACTTTTATATTAGTAATTTACTTTAAATTAAAAATCGTAGTTTACAAAAATAGAGCACATTGTAAAGTCTAAATAAAGTACTTTATAAAGTACATTGCTAAAAGTAATATCCTCGGAAGTCAGTGTCTCTCTTTTACACTTATAATTTGAGGAGACTTATTAATATGAATTAAAAATGAAAAATGAAATAAAAATATAAAATATGTTATGGTTTATTCTTCAGCTGTCTCAATCAGACGAGGTTCTCTAGTCTGTTGATCCAAAGAAAATTGAGGACAAGAAAGGAATGGGAGAGTTGAGTCCTCTCTTGAAAGTCCAAAACATTTCGGAATGAACTCGACAGAGTCTTGTCTTGCTAAGATAGCATTTAGGACAGACTGCAAACGCATTTTTGCCTTCTTAAAACGATTGACTTTTTGTGTTGTCACTGGCCAATATGAATATTGGCATTGGAGAGGCTCTATTACAATTGAGAGTAAAAGAAAAGTCCGGCTCTATGCCCACATACTAGTGATGGATAGGAGGTATCTTCTACTCCCTTGAAAGTTCAGCATTAACTATGGATTGATGCTCTAAAAAGATGAGTTCTGTAGAATAGCTGCAACCCTCTCTAACTAAGCTGCATGCGCTCTTATTGCCGTAAATGTCAGTGTGCGAAAGGAAATAAAAATACTGAAAAAAATCCACTGAAAATGATCGTCATAGGACCCTGAAATAAGCCTGAGTTTGAGTAGAATATAAATACTTGTTTTATCTCCGACTGTTATCCATTCGTGGAGGTGTTGAAGTGACTGCGACTATCTGAAAGGATCCAAAAGTCTCCGAAGTGTTCAATTGTGATTCATTCACTCTTGAAGACAGTTGAGAAATCAAGGTTTCGGTGGTAGATGGACAATTTATCCCTTGGGTTCTCAATGAATTTCTTATAGTTTTCAATTACTAGCGTAGTCATTCAGTCTACTGCCATCCGTAAATATTTTGATTGCACTATAGGGTGTCTCATTGATGATCTCCAATTTCAGCTGTATGGAATCAAGTTCCGTTTTGTGACCTAGATAGAAAGGTCAAAGTGTAAATGGACTCTGGGGAGTCCTCTTGAAAGGCTTATACAAGATTTTCAGGAGTGAGGATCAACATCAACATAAGGAAAACGCATAAATTTTGAATGGCCGAAGGCCCTTTTTTCTTAAGTCATTGATTTGAACCCAAGTTATTTAGGTAAAGAAAAGTTTTAATGTGCTGGCCATAACTATAAAACTTTTAAAAAATATATGTCAAGGTTGGCCTTTTTTCTAGTTGGTGAGGTTGCAAATCAGCCACACAGAGAACAATTCCTCTAGTTGACCTGCATAAAAATAAAGTGTAACAAAATATAAAATCTAAATAAATTAAATGAAACCGAAAGTAAATGCAATCAATATAATTATTGGTTAATATGATGATTATTCATCATTATGCATAAATTTCTCTTAATTTAACATAATTCTTTGGGAATAGCTGTTGAAATAATTGACATTGCAAAAGGTTTTGATCTATATAATATACATTTAAATTTTTTTCAACTTGTACAGTAGGTGTATAGATTTTTATTCAACATGCAAATTTAGAGTTAATTTTTTTCATTGAAACACAATCACACGGATGGTAATTAGAGAGAGAGAGAGAGAGAGAGAGAGAGAGAGAGAGAGAGAGAGAGAAATTTCTTTGCACTGAAAAAGTTTACAAATTTCTAAAATTTCAGATACATTTGTTATTGGTAAAGTACAATCATTAGGAGGTAGATTCATTTATATCCTCTTGATTGAAATTTCTTTCATTGTTGAAAGAATTAGACTACCTTTATTCTTTTATGTATTGAAGTATACTGTACATTTGTTAAATCAAAATTTGTTTGTTTTTACGTAAAAAATAGTATTTCTCTAACTTTTGAATGCCAGATTTTTAATATGAGATTTTTTTATTTATGTATTAAGACCCTTTAAATGACATTTATTATGTTTGTTAGAACTATTTATGGGATTCCTAAGAAGTCTACTTCTTCACTATAAAATGGTACTTTTTAATTCGAGGTAATGGTATTTTTTTTTAATTCTAAGTAATGGTATTTTCGAATTTATTCTTTTATGCATTATTAATTGAAAAGTGTGTGCATTCTCGAGCAGCTAAATAATGCATTACTATCATGACCATTAGAATCTTCCACGGCTATAATAATAAAATTCAAAAGTGGTTTTTCTTTTTATAATTTATTGAGGTTAAAATCTCCTGTGTATATTATTATATGGAAATGATAATTTTTATTTAAAAGAATATTTGTTGAAAGTGATTCTACTTACTTTTACACTGTTGAAGGATTCTGGTTATTGTTGTTATACATCAACTCCCTGAAAAATATTGAGACACACTACAAGTTTAGAGATTTCACCATATTCGATTTAAATATGCAAATCAGACCAAAACAAAAAAGTAATTATTATTTTGATAGATGCGAATCATAATAATTCAAACAAAACTCTCATATTAAGGAGATCATTGCTGTAATTAAAAGTAAAAGAAATTAAATACAAACACGTGCTCAAAAAAGTACTATCTCCATATTTGACAGTAGGCCGTAAATTTTCCACATGCATTGCAATATTTTATTTGCGCCAAACTTTTTGATGGCCATCCTATTCAAAAGTGTTATATTTGTCTTCATGTACAAGGAATACATTTTTCCAGAATTCTTTTAGCTGCTTTACATAATCTTAGGAAATGTCAGCTTAGCTTGTCGATTAGCTTCGCAGATGTAGGGGTTTTTTTTGAGATACTCTACCATGATATTTATGTTATCTTAAAACATTTCTGACAGTTTTAGGATTTACAGATTTTCCGAACTTACTTTTCAATGAAGAGTCAATTTTACTTTACTAGTTTTCGGAATCAATGAATTTGCTTCAAAATTCACCTCTCTTTCCGTTCATTAAATTTCCTTGAAGCCCTGATATTTGCTTGTTTTCAACACTGCTCGTTTATTTGAACTTTGAATCAATTATTCAATATCAAGATACGTTTTATACAACATACTAATTATCTCTCTTTTAAATGACTTAAACAATATTTCACTCATCAAAAAATACATATTTGTTTCTCCACTTTTTTCTGTAAGTAATTTTTGCTTAAGTAAGTAAGTAAATTCGTAAATTTGCTTAACTTTTTAAATTTAAAATGGTAGCCTAAAAGTGGTAGTAAATTCAGGTTAATTAATGCACTATGTATTCGCTGAGTTCCTCATTTCAAAAGTGTCCCATATCTCCTATTTGCTTTTGAATTATATTTAAAAAGCCATATCAAATTAAAATTTCATAATACCAATTAAATCTACTTTAAAAACTGTTATCAGATATTAAAATGTTTCTTGATTCACTTTGTTTTTATTTTAATGTGATAAATAGCTTTGCAGTTATTCATGCCAAGTGTCCCAATAAATTTCATGTGTTTCCATATTGTATTTTGACGTGTGTCAAACTTACTAAATTTAGTGTAATTTGATTTGTTTGGGATTTTATGGTGCAAGAGCCATGATGTTGACCATACTGCTCCAAACAATGGATAAAATTATATTACTTTAAATGAATCACCATGAGGAATATGAGTAGAAGCTAAAACGTAATCACGATTCAAATTAACGGATAAAACTTTATGGACTTTAAAAAAGCAGAGAGTTGAACATGAGGTACCTTATCAAGAAGAAAAGGTAATGAAGGGCAAGACTTTTGAAAAAAGTGTAAGCCCTGGGCATCGAAATTTGAGCATTGTGACAAAATATGCTGTCCAGACATTTAACAATTATTTTAATGTGTTTCTTTATGTCGTTCATTGGGATATTGGTAGCAATTTAATTAGTCGCCGATTTAGCAGCCTTGTCTGCCTCTTCGTTGCCTAAAATTCCAACATGAGATGGTACCCAACAGAATAAAATATTATAATTACGAGAAGTTAGTTTATCAAGAACATTAAAAGCAAGGGATGGGGATTACATGATTTTAGAGAATGCAAAAACCTCAGACAGTCCGTATAGATGATAAAATCTTTATCCAGACTATTAGAAATTTCATCTAGAGCAGATAAAAGACCCCTTATTTCTGTAGTAAAAACTGAAAAAGAAGAATGAAGCTTAAAAGAATAAAATGTAAGAGGGAAAACAACGGCAAAAGAAACATGAGCAACTAATTTCGACCGTCTGTAAAAACTGGAATAAAATTTTGATATTGGTGTCTATGTTCTAAGAAAATTTCTTGATAAGGGATTTCTTGATATCTGCTGTATCAAACTTGTTAAAATTTTCAAATGGGTTTAAATATTGTATTTCGGATATTTTCCCAGGTGGAAAAGTATTTTTTGGCTGGGGAGCTGCATGGACATGCAGTAAATGAAGATCCAAATGAATGTAATGAATTCATGTAAAAAAGACAAGAATGAATGACTTCCTTGCATCTCGCAAGCAAACTAAAAAGGGGCAAATTTTGAAATCATAAAATGGATTGTTCGTATTCGATTGGATTCGAAAATAATAATTCAAGGACAAAAACTTACTTCTTAATTCCAGAGCCGGTTCACAGGTTTCAATATACAAGCTTTTAACAAGGGATGTCCTGAAAGCTTCTGAAGAGCTCTGTGGTGAATAGGGTCCAATTTTTGTAAAATTCCTTTTCTAGCAGAGCGGTATATTGACGAACAATAATCTAGCTTGGAAAGAACAATGGCCTTGTATACTTTAATCATAGAATTTCTGTCGACTCCCCGTGATTTTGTTGAAAAGATTTTTAAGATATTTAAAGATTTTTCACACTTTTTACTTAAAAGTTTTATATGAGAATGAAAGGTGAGCCTTTTATCAAAGATAATGCCCCAAAATCGAATTTCATTTAAAAAAGGTATTGGTTCATCATTAAGTTTCAGATAAGTACGAAAATGAAGGCTACGTTTCCAACATAAGTGGAAACCAGCCGTTTTCAATGTTGAAAATTTAGTGAGGGAAATTAATTTTAATCATTTAAAATTAATTTTCCTAATTAAGTAGAATTTCTATTTAATAACTGGGAACTTTTCAATTTAATTTCAAGAAATTTAAGCATTAAAATTTAATTCAAATATTAGTACATTTCATCTTCTATCTGCTCGTCATATATTGTTCACAGGAACTATAACATTACCAAAAATACACTGACAATTTCCTAACTCTTCTTTACGAGGAGCGGAGTATTATGAGCCTTACACAAAAGGTCTATACTCAAGAGTCCCAATAGCATTTAAATCTAAAAAGTAATTCCATTTAAAAAACTCCAAAAGTAAATCCAATAAAAAAATTACATTTCAATAATACACTGATGGAAAAAAATCCCAACACCAAGAAAAAATTATTGAACAGAAAGGAAATTTTAGGAATACATTTGCATATTGGGTTACAACAGCGGTATGAGGGCGAGCGTTATCCTGATGGAAAACACACCCTTGAATGCTGTTCATGAATGGCAGCACAGCTGGTTGTATCACTAGACTGACGTACAAATTTGCAGTCAGGGTGAGTGGGATAACCACGAGAGTGCTCCTGCTGTCATACGAAATTTCTCCCCAAACCATAACTCCAGGAGTAGGCCCTGTGTGTCTAGGCCGCAGAAGGTCACTAGCTGGCGTTCACCTGGCCTCCTTCTAACCAACAAACGGCTATCACTGCGACCAAGGCAGAACCGGCTTTCATCAGAAAACACAACAGATCTCCACTTCGTCCTTCAATGAGCTCTAGCTTGACACCACTCACGTCGCAAACGGCAGTGGTTTGGATTCAGTGGAATGCACTGTAAAGGGCGTCTGGCTCGAAGCTGTCCTTGAAGTAACCAATTTGTAACAGTTCGTTGTGTCACTATCCAACTGCAGCTTGAATTTCAGCTGCAGACGCAGTACGATTAGCCACAGCCATACGACGGTCTTCCCTCTCAGTAGTACCACGTGGCCGCCAAGGTCTTCTTGAGGCAGTACTTTCCCTTGACCACTTCCGCCAATACTCATGCACAGTGGATACATTCCTGCCAAGACTTTCAGCAATATCGCGGAAAGAAAACCCACCTTCTCGTAGCCCTACAACACGACCTCGTTCAAACTCAGAGAACTGTTGATAATGGCTTCTTCGGCTTCTCAGAGGCATTCTTGACTAACATTAACCCACTACGTCAAATCTCAATTGTAAATAACGATCACGAACCTTACAGTGCTTATTTAAAGCAAACCTCATTTGCATGTTCATAGTGTCGCTACTAGCGCCACACTTACGTGTGTAGCTCGAAATTTGAATCGACGTCATCTTTCAGATGTATACACACGTCTACCAAATTTCGTTTATTTAGCACAGTGTTGGGATTTTTTTTTTCCATCAGTGTATAAGGTAAGTATTATATATAACACATCTTTCAAATGATCAATAATTTTGGATTCATTTCATCAATATAAGCAGAATTTCTAGAAAGTATGTCATGAAAATTATTCAAAACCTTCCTGGGAAACCTATATCAAAAGAAACAACTTTCTTGAAATAATAATGATATTGCTACTTTGGGTATTGATTACTGACAGGAATCATTGAAAATGTTGATGAAATTATCTTAAATCTAATTGGATTTTAGTTTCAAACTTGTCAAGTTTTATATATTTTTTTAGTATCTAAAATTTATTTTGAGGAAACTTTTTTAACTCTTTATTTACTGACCATACTTGAAAGTACCATTTAAATCTAGCTTATATCTGTACTATATGACTATTTTTGCTGATTGTATTCTAAATAACACGGAGAATGTAACCCAAATAACATAATGTTAATATAAGATAATAGTAGGACTTAAAAATATTTAATTAATAATTAAATTAATTAAGATATTTATATTAATTACATTTTTTTCTTGTGTTTCCTGGGATTATTCTGCAAGGAAACTAAACTATTGGTGGAAAAATGAAGTTGAAAAATTGATGGTAACATAATTCTGCAAATAAAGGGTTAAGTAGAAAATATTTTGAGTTTTGATATTACATTTGTTACAAGTAAATGTTTCTTCTAGAATGGAGCCAACTTTGGCAGTCGTTGAAGAACCTATTCCAGGAAAGGAATCTCAAGAACCAAAATATAAAATAAAGATAGTCTGGCTTAATGTCATATTTTTCATATATCTGCATGCAGCTTCCATTTATGCTCTTTACCTAGCATTCACATCAGCTTCTTGGAAATCGGTTGTATTTGGTATGTAGATTTGGTGTACGCACAATTAACGCATATTTTGTTATTAGATTAAACATTTTTCTATAAAGTTGTTTATTTGAAGCATGCGTTTTGTTCATGAAGTTTTATTGTGTACTTGAGTCTGATATTTTTTCCACAAAAGTATTTCTACGTTAAATTGTTTCGTTTGTATTATCAGATTTTAAAAAAATAATGATCAGGCGCTAGAATTTCAATTTTTTGGAGTCTTTATTTTTTCTCTATCTTTACGTAGAGATTTTGTTTAGTGTCAACAATTACAGTGGGTTTTGAAAATGTAATTAAACTACACTATCAAAATAAACATCACTAAGAATCTCTATTTTACATTACTGCTAAAAGATATACAGAAAAGTATTGCATTTTTTATTACTATTTTCTTATTGATGTAGAAGAATTTCCTGACTCTTAGACATTTCAAATCAAACGCAAGACCTATCTAAGATTAATAATAAATCTTATAACGAAATTTTATGTATATTTTGCAGTGTTGTACTTCTTTTAACTCATTTAATGTACAAAGAATATGAAAATGGTTAGTAGGAGTATCTGAAATTTTTTCTTGAAATTGGCAATTGTACATAAAAACTATAATGTCGCAATATTTTTACAATAATTTAAATAATATCATGATTTGCAATGTAGATTAATTATTACATAAATTGCTAAATTAAGGATCTATATTGCATAAATTTTCTATGCTTATGCGGTGAGCTAAAATGACTTATTACAAGAGGAACAAATATTTTAATATAACACACGTTTCATTTTTCATATAAAGATGCAGAAAATTTAAGAATTTTTTTAACATCATTTTTTTTCTTTCTCGAATATGAAATATACAATGCGAAAGAATTTTAATTTTTGAAAATGGGAAACATAGATTTTGATAAATTTCCGCCTTTCACACCACTCTCAGAACTCAAATTTGAGATTAAGACTGCATGGTTCTCTCTCTGACTGTGAAATAGATAATTCAAAAACGCTTTAAACTAGTTGAATGAAATTTTATGAATAGTTTTTACATGAAATTAGTAGATTTTTATCGCATTTTAAAGCAAATCCAATCGCAGGAAGCTCTGCACGATCGCATGTTTATATCTAGAAAAGTGAGTGTTAAATGGACAAAAAATAACTTATCAATTAGCTTATCAAAATAACTTACCAATTTTCTTTTTAAAAGAAATGAGTTTTTTTACATGTTATTTGTTCTTAATCGATTATACATTTTTAACATTTGTCATTTTTAGTTTCATTTTTCTCAGACGTTTTTTAATGTTTTTTCCTGTGCAAAATTGCAATTATGATCTGAATTTTAAGCTTCGCTTATTTAATCATGTAAAAAGACATTTCCCGAAAATGGTATGCATAATAATTAACGAACCAAGTAATCTTATAATTAATCTAAATTGTTATATACTTTATTCAGTATCTGCTTGAATAAATATATGGTACAATTGGTATAGTTCTTATTCTTTCTTAGTTTAATTGTAACTTCAAATACCATATATGTTTCACGTCATACTAACTAGTATGAAATGAAAATTTGTTGATTGATTAATTGGTTTTTTATGGGGCAAAGACCAATACTGGTCAAGCTGTGCCAAACTTATAATAACTTAAAATATTTTTTAAAGTAAGGAAATAGCATTAAAGAAAGAAGATATAAAATTAAAATAATGAAGTGAAAATATAAATTACATATTATGCATGAAATTGATGTCAAGTAAAAAAGAAAACACATTAACATGGTAGGGCTCTCCAATTATATCTTTAAAATTTGGATAATCGCTGTCGAAATATTTTATTCTTAGAGAGCGATATTTAGGACATTCACATATGATATGATGAACAGAAATTATGGTATTACATTTTACACAAAATTGAACTGCATCTGAATGAAATAAATATTTGTGAGTAAAATAAGTCTGGCCTATGCAAAGTCTTATTAGCACAACACTCTTTCTACGACTGAGAGAGTCAATCTTAAGACCAGCAATAGAAGGTTGGATGGAGTGCAATTTATTACTAAGTTGAAAATCCCAAATATACTGCCATATACGAAGCGAACCTTGCTTTACAATTTTCTTTATGTCTTGAAATGGAACAGAAGTATCTTCATTTCAACTAGCTGTTTTTTCGGCAGCATCAGCTTGATCGTTCCCCAGTATACCAACGTGTCCAGGAATCCAACAAAGTAGAATATTAAAATTACGATCCAGCAATTTAAAATATGGTTTTACTGTACTGTGTAAAATTTATAGAAGAGGTCGAACTTCATCTCACATTTCTGTCATTTTTCATTGGTCAAATTTACGATGTCGGGACTAATTAGGATGTAATATGTCAGTAATTATAATCAAAAAATATATTCCAAAGTTACACATCTTCAAGCGTGTACTGTTTTATTTTGTGGATTCTGATGAGTTAAGTGTTTCTATTCTAGAGTAATCTAGGTTTTACTTACTTAAACTTCGGTAGGCATATTTTTCTTACTGAAAAATGATAGTACGTTAGTTATTTTTTCCTTGTGAATTCTTAATCTTAATCATCATTTTATTTTTAATTACAGCATTCATTTATGCAAGTTTAGGAGCAGTGGGAATTACAGCAGGGGCGCACAGACTTTGGTCTCACAGATCGTATAAAGCAACGTGGACATTAAAAGTTTTACTCTGTTGTTTCGCTAGTATTGCAGCTCAGGTAATTTCTTGAAGTTTATGGATTTTATAAACTATACAGGGTGATTATGATCAAACTTCTATTCAAACAGCATCCTACAAAACAAACGGATGAACGGATTGCACCGAAATTTGATACAAAGACTATACACGAGATGCCTTCACGGAATTTCGAGAAAAAATTGGATCAAAAATTTCCCCCAGAATAAGCCCTTTCCTGAAAAAAATAAATGTAACACAATAAAAGACCGAAACAGAAATAATATTAGCATTTATTGACTGGTTACTGATCTCCTTGTTATTAAGCCTCATTAAGTTAAGGTAATAGAAAAAGAACAGTATGATGTTTGAAGGGAAAAAACAGCTCAGTTTGCAGAAGCAAGAACAGATAAGAACGAAATTGCACAAGAGTAGCATTGTTAATTGTTTCCAGGATGATATAAGGTTGGTTGGTTGTTTGGTGTTACTGGCGCAAAAGTCATATTTGGTCTTGTCGTGTAGATTGTAGTAATTGGGATTGTAGAAATTGTAGACAAACAGGATTGTAGATAAACAGGATCATGAGGATGATGTAAGGAGCGATGCTCCTTGTGACCACCCTCATTCACCTGCAATATTTAAAGTCGTCAGACAGTGTGTTCAACATCAGTTCATAACTGATCAGTTGTGATTCTTTACACATGAAGAATAATGAAGTATATTAAGCAACTCAACGTTGCAAAACCTGCACGATACACCACTCTTTTTATGTGACCTCGTAACCAGAAATCGCACGGACATAAAACAAGACAAAGCCTGAAAGCTTTTCATAACCTAATTTGCTTTGCATAAAGCTTCCTCTTCCTCGCCAGCATGCAAATTTTGACATATTTCCCCAAGAACTGTCAGTCTTTTCTGGTTTTACATTTTACTACACATAATTCTTTTTCTAGATTGTTAATATTGTTTCCGTATTTCGATTTGGTCGTTTATTGTGTAAAATTTAATGTTTATCAGGAAAAAGCGCCCTCTATTAAACATTTTGGAACTATATATATATATATATATATATATATATTATTTTTCCAAAATTCGATGAGTGGATTTCTTATCATTTATTGTTCACTCGTTCATATTGTAGGATATTGTTTATAGAAGCTTAATTATAATCACCCTGTACATTTGTTTTAATACGATGCTCATCATGAAGGGATTCCCTTTTAGAATGACATATACGAATGGTGTAGAGATCACCGGGTGCATCACAAATTTTCTGACACCAATGCAGATCCACACAATATCAAACGCGGATTTTTCTTCGCCCACGTTGGATGGCTACTCTGCAGAAAGCATCCTGATGTGGCAAAGAAAGGAAAATCGGTAATTCTTGAAGATTTGCATAATGACCCAATCGTTCAATTTCACAGAAAGTAAGTATTTGTGCCATTTATTCCCTGCTTAAAATCATATTTATTCTTGCTTAGAATTAGGGTGGAAATATGTGTTTTGGCAGCACCTAGTTAATTACTTTGGTGCACATTTTGGTGATAATGTATTTTTGATTAATGAGAATCTTGCAGATCTTCAATCAATATTCTATTCTGAGGATTGTTGCTACAATTTTTAAGCTTAATCGCATTTATCTTATTGAACTCATGTCACTAATTTCAACTCGTCGTCATTTGCGACATGAGTAGTGTTATCTTAGAGTTTTTTAGAGTAAGGTGTTGAGAAAGAGTTGTTGGATAAAAGTTGTTTTCGCCTGGTTGCAAGTTACCAAGTAAGAAAATGCTTTAGAATGAGTTATTTGTAGTGTAAATCACACTCAGCATATACCAGAAATTAAATCTGAAACGTCATTTCCTATGACAGCAGCACTATTAACGTCATTATCACATACCCTTAATAATAAATTTTTTCGTTTGACTGATGATTGAACTGGTTACTTTCTCAGTTTTGGTCATTATTATAAGAGGTTTTTTCCAACAGGATAATACATGTCCTGATACCATTGTTGCCACAGAACGTGCTCCAAAGTGTGTTGACATGTCACCTTGAAGTTGAGATTCCCTAATGTTTTTTCCATAACATATGGGATATTATTGAATGATGAAACTAGCGTAATTTGTAATGTCAATTGCTGATTGTATTGACCAAACGCAAAAGATATTGAAACCTATCCTGAAAATGTTATGAGACACTTGAATAATGAAGTACATAGCGTTTGCCAGCTTTATTTCTAACTCATTGCTAGTATAAAGATTATAAATGTATCTTCTTTCAACATTTGAAAGGACTCTTATCGAATACACTTTAACCTATTACCTTTTCAACTTTGATGAAATAAATACATTACTTTGAAAAAATGTGCTATTTGAATTTCCTTTCCTTAAGGAAGTATTTCCTTGCTTTTGAGATATTATTGTAAACTTAAGTGATTAGTCAAGGTTTATATCCTAGATCACAAGTCGACAATTTTGGAGCTTATAAGTTAGATGGCTATATACAGGCTTGAAATTCTATAAAGCAATTAACTAGGAAAGTCACGTGCAGATACCCTTCGTCGAAAAGAATAAATCTACTGTCTTCTTCTATACTATAAGGAGATAAAAGACATATATAGCTACTTCCATGTAGAAGCTCATGTCCGGAAATGGCTAATTCCAAATTGTTTATTTTACTGAACTGTTTAAGACACCTTGCTCGTGTCCTTCTGTTGCTATTATTATTTATTCATTTGGAAGGGATTAAATGAACAACAAAGTTCTAAATTCACTCCAGCCTATTTTTCCCCCTTTTATGCAAAGACGTCCAATAGAGAATATTCCGCCAAATGGGCATTCTGTAAGGGATTTAGCAGATTCAGATAATATATACAGTAATATATATATTATCCTCAGATAATATGCGTAATGATGATAAGTACAGATAATATGTGCATTGATATACATATTATCCTCAAGTAATAGGCATAATGATTATATGTACAGTGATATCCATGTTATCCTCAGCTAATATGTATAATGATGATATATATAGTGATCATTAGATTATTCACATGAAAATCAGTGGTAAAGAGCTACTCCTCGGCAACTATTCAATTTCTATGATTTTGAACAGGCTATACAAAAAGGAAAGTTTAAAAAATCCATAATATATCATTTCGAATTGTTTTGGCACCATTGTTGCCACAAAGAAGCATGGCATCTCTCAGTGTTATTTTTTTTAATTGACCAAAAATTCGTATATATCTGAAGTTGTAACTTTGCCTAATTGATGTATCGAACTCAATATTTGATGTATCTTTGATTGTAATTATCGCAAAATGTTGCAATATTTATGCAGAAAAATTTCATGAAATTTCAAATGAGCTTCAAGTTTGAAATGTACGGTGGAAAAAGAATTAATTTTTTTGCTAGTACTGCTGTATAAAGACAGATTATACAAATATTCCTACTTTGATTATGTAGATTTAAGTTCATAGGATTGTACAAATTCGAAGACTTTTTATAAAACTTTCAAAGTTTCTTTTTTCTTACATCGTCTCTTATGATTCGACATTTTTGGTGAGCTATATGACAGACGCACAAATGATTCGCTAATTCCAATAAAAGACTTGTTTGAAAACTTTTGTGAGTAATTATTAGAAAAGCTATTTTGATGGGAAAAAACACTAAAACCGTTTAGTTGAAGTATTTTCTGAAAAAAAAACCCTTTAATTATTCAAATGTGTGCTTACATATATTATAGAACTTTTCATGTTTTCGACATGAAGGTTTACTCTGGTCAATAGCCAGATGATCCGTACAAGAAATATAACAGTTTTTTGAAATAGCAAAGATAACGTTAAGTTGGCATATTACCTCAATTATTTTTGGAATTTTTAATGTTTAAAATTATATTTTGCATTTATTTTATGTAAAATAGTACTCTATAATTGATCCCTAATTTTTTAAAAGAATTTAAACAGTTTTTTAATTAAAATTTTTTGAAAAATGATGAGATTTTCTTAAATTTTTTAACTCTTAATTTTTTTTTAAATATGAAGATTTTTCACCAATTTTTTTACAGGTAGCCTATCGGCATTCTACATAAAATTTAGAATGCATTTCCTTCTGACAACAGTATTGCATTTTTTTTAAATTGTTGTAAAAAAAACACAAAAAAATCTGAAAATTGCAGGAATTCTGACTTTGGACATTTTTATAAAAATTACTATCCACATTAAAGCTAACAGGGAGAAAAATGCATTTAAACTTTTTATTTATCTAAACCATCATATAAAATCTATTCAATTTGCCTGCAACTTTTAGAAAATATGATTCAAGTTATTCTAAATTATTTTCAGTTAAAAAAGGAGCTTGATAATAGAAGCGAATAAAAAAATTGGATCTTTTTAATGATTTGTCTAGTATTGTTTCCCCCTTATTCCATAAAAGGTTACGATTGTTCTAATGGTACACCAAATAAGAATTATCCAATTTTTATAGAAAAAAATTCCATAACTAGAAAAGTACATATGCACAAAAATTTGGTTCCAACTGGATTTCTTTACCATAAAGAATAGAGAACAACTAATAATTTTCTTCTGATTTCAAAAAAATGTTATACTTTTTACATGACAAAAAAGAACAAGCTTTCCAATTTTCTGTAAACTAAAAAAAATGCTGTCCGTATTGAGGAAAGCTAGGCATATTTAAAATATCTAAAGTAATTACATTTTGTAGTATGACGTGTGCAGCTATGATGGCAGATAAGGTTATATTCTGCCGTCATTATATTATTTTTTCATTGATAGATATTTCAGGTATAAATTAATGGAGGATTTTGTTATCGATAAAAGCCACCAAAGAAGTTTAGAAATAACCCACTGAAATTACCACATAGGATTTAGCATTTCCATTCTTTGATTATCCTTTGAATCCGCAGTTGTTATGAAAATGAACACACCGAATTTCTCTTCGTACGAATAACTGAAAAATGTAAGAACGTTGCGAGATAAAAAAAAATTATGTATAAACTACAAACACTTTATTGCTTCTTATCACTGCACACCCTTATTATTTTCAAAATTATATAAATATAAAAAAATTAGTACAAGTTAGAAGTTAACTGTATTTTAAAAAATTTAGTTGGAATTTAAATATTCATATTCTAAATAAAAACTGTAATCAGATATAATTTGTTTACTATTGATTTTTAACTATTGATATTGATATTGTTTACTATTGATATAATTTGTTTACTAATTATTTCAAAACTATTTCACGTATTAAATGTGGAATTATTATAAAATGATGTTTCAATTTTATAGCATTAAACATTTTAGGAATGCCTTGATACCCCATGCGTTCCTACCTTAGGGTTAAAATTTTGATATTTTACAAATTGCTCATCTGCGGAAATAAAATTTGATTTAACCATATTTTATAATTATCTCTACTTTTCTATAATTTTGAGTTCTAAAATTAAAAAGCATCAATCAAATTTCTATTTTGTTAAATGCCCTGTAAAAATATATCGGGAAAATATTAAAGACAATTTCTCTACCATTTTTTATTACCTCTCATTATAATAGCTTATATTTATTATTAATACAATGAATTCATAGAAAACTGTTTTCAGCTAATAAAATACCTAAGGTCTCCAATCTTTAATGACACTGAAATATTTTATTTATTACCTGTTGACCCAGCTTGTTTTTCTATTCAGATTTGTCTGACATACTTCAAATCCAAAGCTGATAAGCTGTTTGCTCTGTTGGAAACATGGCTACCAGCCGAAATCAAAGAATTTTAATTACATTAAGGTTCAACTGAAAAATATAATACGAAATTGAATTTAATAATTTTTCTTAAAATAAAATTAGATTTTTTAACGAGAAATCTGTTACAAATACCACCGTAATCTATTTCAGGAGTAATTTTTATTCTAATAGCTCTTCAAGAAAGTTTTCAATACTCTTGCATTTTAATTAAATATCACCTTTTAAACACCTTTCAGCATCTGAATTATTTTAACATTTCCCGAGTTTTAGACATTTTTACTCAATGCTCACAGAGTAGTAATGAATCTGTAGATTCATTTTTCAGAATATATTGTTATTCACCCATATTACAAATTTCCTTTTATATGCTTTGAAATAATTTTTTGTATCTTATAAATAATTCATCGAATATTTTGAATGCAAAGGGTTTATTTTGTAGATTTCTTCTGCTCTCACACCAAGTTTTAAAATTAAAATCGAGCAAATGATTTTTCGAAGAATTGTAGGAAGAATTAATGGATTGTATTAAAAATTTAATGTGAGACTTTTCTTGATTCCATGAATTGTTTAAAGCAAAACATTTAGAAATTTCTCAAAGTATAACATTCTGCATAGCTTTCTGTATGATAACTCAAGAAAATACCTTAATTTGAGGTTATTTTGCAGGTTCTACATTCCGATGGCCCTTTTCTTTTGCTTCGTCTTACCAACTACGATACCTGTCTGGTATTGGGGCGAGTCTAAGTGGAATTCATTCTTTATTGCTGGTGTGGCAAGATACTGTTACAATTTGAATATCACTTTCCTGGTGAATAGCGCAGCCCACACATTTGGCGATCAACCTTTCAATAAGTATATCATGGCCAGAGAAAATGCTTTTGTTTCTTTCTTGGCGCATGGAGAAGGCTGGCACAATTATCACCATGCCTTCCCCTGGGACTATTCTACAAGTGAATTAGGCTACTCATTAAATCTTACTAAATTATTCATAGATTTCATGGCATTGATTGGACAAGCTTATGATTTAAAATCAGCTAATCCAGAGATGGTTAAGAATATGAAGAAGAAGACTGGTGATGGCACGAGAATGAAGCATATGCGCAAATGCAAAGAACCATCCTTCTATGTTCAATCTTGAGTTACGTGTAATAACTTCAAAGATTTTTTTTTTGTTCTACTACCAAAGATTAACATAGAGTTCCTAATTTTAATGTAACCTTAAATCAGTTTGACTTGGTGAATGGATGTGATTTTTATTAAAGATGCATCCATTGTCCATATTATTTATTTTAAATAATGTGAAATATGATTATTTAAAGTCAAAATAAAAATAAACGAATATTGAAAGTTTCCTCATAAATTTCATTTCTCATGACATCATAATTCCATCATATATACACAAATGAAAGAAAACTTGTTGTCAACTATTTTAACACATTGTATGCGGGTCACGTACTAGTACGTTTTCTGACGATTGGTACTTCAGCGCGGGTCACGTACTAGTACGGGTTAATGTAACAACATGGTTTGTTTATAAAAATACTGGTATATACAGAAAACGATGAGGAATGTTCTTGTCTACTACATAGATTCTGGAAAAATTTAGACAAATAAAAGCCAATTTTTTCCTCAATCGATGCGGAACCACAGAGCGGAAAGGTTGATTAGAAAATCCATTTAGATTTAAAATTAGCTTTTTATTTATTTTTGTGAAAATGTGTGAATTTTGCCAGGTACCTCTTCATAGAAGAAAATTCTTTGAACGTTACCACAAAGTAAAACTTTATCAGTTTTCTGATTACTTTTTCCAGTTTTTTTGAAATGTAAAAGTGTTTATATATAACATAATTCGAAAAAAATTAAAACTATACACTGCTATTTCTATTTGATTTTTCATAATTACGATACTATTATAAATTTATCTGCTAAAAAATATATTTTTTGTTAAAAAAAATCTTATGGTTGTTATTTATATATATAAATTTTTTTGTATTTCAGTATAAAATAAGAAAAGTTAGCTAAAAAATTAAATAATTTTTGATCTATTGAGATTTAACCCTGTCCCACAGAGTGCTCCAGTCTTTAAAAAACTCTTCACGAATTCCAAGAAAATCATGTGATTAACTCCTGCTCCCAACCTAACCTCTCTTCACTCACTTCGTTTCAGATATTATAGCTGTAAAAAGTTGAAGGTCGCAGTTTCCTGCGTTTCTTTTCCAGTTTATTTGCGACAAGTCTCTCGTGGCACACTCAGTGCTACACTTGTATAACAATGTAAGCATTTGTTTTTACCCTTGCTATTTGATTTTATACGGTTATAAAGTAATGTTACTGTTCACAATGCTTTTAAATTATTTAATTTATCAATCTTTGAACTTATTTGCTAAAATACAAAAAGCAAATTGAGTTTTTATACATTCATTTGAGGATTCGAAGGAAAAAAAAATATAGTTCATCCTGACGATTATGAGAGACTTCTTCAAGTGTTATCGGATGAAGAATTAAGCGAATATGATGATGAAGAATTTGATACTGACAGTGAAGAGCAGATACATGAAAGTGATCATGATTCTCAGTTTGAATTAGAAGCAGATTCTACTCAAGAAATCCAAACAAATATAAACAAGAATGAAAACTACTTTACTAAAATATCACATGAAACAAATAGATTAGATGTGTATAAATTGTCATAGTCCGAGAAATAATGAATATAATTTGTCTGTATAAAAAAAAATCATAACTTTTTTTGTCAAATCTATTTTTATCCCAGAGTTTCCAATAAATCGCATATAACTTATTATAAAGATCAAATTGTGGCAAATATATTTTCATTTCATTGCTTAGCGTGTACGCTATTTATTTAAATAGTGTACTTATAGAATAATGCAAAAAATATGACTTCTTAACTTAAAAAGTGACTGGCACACTATGTGCGCCACCTGTGTAACTACGTAACTTTTCACCACCTGTGTAACAAAAGGTTAACTGAATAACTAAATTTACGCGCAAAAAGTCCGCTCCCGGTACAATTCTGCTACGAAATGTACCCGCACACAATGTGTTAATTCAAGCCGATTAATGCTTATGAGTGTAATAATAGTTATCATATTAGATGAGTTGAAAGTATATTGAAACATTTGAATTTGCGCATCCCAAGATATTTTGCATATATTCATGTAAAAATTTAGAAGGAAAATATATCAAGATTCTGTAGAAAATACACAAAAATATTTAGGAAAAGAAATTACAGCTTCTAATTTTTTATGCAATTTGTTTTTTAAAACGGAAATAACTTTATACATAAAAATTATATCAAAATATTAGTCTAAAAGTTTTGTGAGAAATTTACAAACTTTCTTCCAAAGGAGAAATACAAAAAATATATGCAAGCACAAAAGAAACAATTTTAAAAAAATTTAAATGTATTTGAATAAACAACGAAAACAATCTTTCAAAATCATTGATTGTTTTAAGTTCTGTATGGAGCTATGTGTGGATGAGATGATTTGCCGCAAAGTTGAGTAAAAATTTCCTTGATAAAATTCGTTAATATTAAACATACGGGAATATTCAGAACTATACTATGAATCACACAAATTACATTTAAAATGACTAATTTGTAATGCTAATGTAAAAACATTTTTATAAAAGAGAACAATTCCGGAATACAATGAAATATATAACGTCAGTAAAGTAATGAATTATCAGTGCTTAATCATTTTTTAAAAATATTGTATTGAGCTTTGATAATAGAGAGTTTGTAAAATTTTAAAGAGTTTATAAAATTACTCATAATGCATTCTGTAAAAATAATCTTAAACAAAGCATTTCAAGTCATTTACAGTTTACATTTAATATATTTAGTCTTTTTTGGTTTAAAAAAACAACTTTTTATTTAATTATTTACTAGTCGTCTTTAGCGACTACTGGGTAGCCAGAATTAAGGATCTCTAAGATTTCCAATTAAATATTTATGTATTTGGTCTCTTGGTAGGTCCTTCAATACATTTTTAAGCTCTAAAATATGATAGTCATATAAATCATAGTCTCATATAAACCTTACGATATTAAGTGAATTGTTCATTATATTTCTCTAATTTTCTGACTGCACCAGTGAGATTTAAAATTGAATTTTAAAAAGGAAGAGATAAAACTTCAATAAATAAACTTTTTTTGCTAAAACTAAATATATATATTTTAGAGATGACTGCATAAAATAAAATATTTCAGCATTTTAATCTTAATATGCACCAGATAATTTTTTAATATAATTTATGCGGTATTTCCAAGAATTATTCAATAAAAGTATTCTGGTTCAGCATAAAATTCAGTTTTAATCTTGAAAATATCCATAAATAAAGTCATAAAAAGATAGTCAAAAATTTTACTCTTGAAAGCAGTTATGAAGTCTAAATTTTAATTCAGTCCTTTGAATCTATAAATTATATTCAGTAACATTATCTAAACAGTCTAACTAATCCATCTTCTGAGATTAAGTCTGCCCAATTTATAACGTTTTGTTTATTATTATTTTAAGACAATAAACCGTTTCAGTATTTTAGAAAATCAGTCTTTGGTAAAGCCCAATCACTAATTGGCATATTTTATTCAAGAGTATGGTGAGGATTAAATTGCGCGTTTTTATAGAATAGAGATATTCAATAATTCATCCATCCGTCGTAGTCCACCATTTATCTGATTCTCCTGCCAGGCCAATAAAGGTCAGAGTCAAAAGAAGTTATTGCCAAAATAATCATGAAGAAGAAAAGGAGAATGAAGATGAAAAAGCGAGGCAAGGTATCTAAAATGATACATTAATTTTATTTTTAAAATTTAGGTTCTTATTCATACAAAAAAATTCACTGCGTTGATATAGATTTTATTATTATTTATAATAATCATAAATATGTTTTTTTTTCTGTTTATTTCAGGTGCTGAAAAGTACACTTTTTTAAGGTTTGCAGTAATATTTAACTCATTTTTTAAATTTGAGCTTTTGTTAAAGTGATGATGACGGGTTGATAAAAGCTAATTTTTTCCTATGCACTCCTAACGTGCTCTTCCATATTAAATTTTATTTTCGTTTTGTGCTTCATAAAAATAAGGGTTAGAATATTTTTTTAAATCATTAAAAATTTAAAAATAATTTAAAAGTTAAAACATTGGTATCATCAAAAAGATGTTATTTTTTAACTTTGACTTAATGTAAAAATCATTTTCATTCTGTAATATTTTTGAAAGTTATGACGACTAAATTCCAAAATTTCGCTTAATCTTTAATTAATTAAAATATTAAATAAAAATATCGATTCGAAGTACACATTCCCAACCTCTAATCTAAACTTGAATTCGGCAAATTTTAATTTTAAAAAGGCACCTTTCCATGCCTAATTTATACTTTTTAAGGCAATTAAATAAACAGAGCAAAATCAAGTCAGTTATTATTAAAAGCAAAAATAGTCAGTTATTTACTTTTTTTTTTCACTTAAAAAATTTCACATGTCAATTTTTTCACATTACAGTTTAAATGTTGCAGGATTTACTCAGATTTTATACATAAAATTCTCCCATTCACTTTTGAAGGAATAGTAGACCAAAGCAACAACTTATATCTTAAAGTTATCCAAAGATGCTAAATCTGATATTCAAATCAAAGAATCAAGCTATCACTTCTATACTCTGTATACAGTTACCCTAAAAATATTCCTCAACAAGTTAATCTCGGTGCGTCCTATCATTGTCGTCCATCAGAAGAAAATCATTACAAAAGAAGCGGTATATAGAAGGGCATATGGATAAAAAATTTACGCCGTTCAAAGCTCCACTGTAATAAAAGGGCAGTGTGATCCTCTAACACAGTGATTCCCAAAGTGGTCTATATCGACCCCTAGGGGTCTATGACAACCTGCAAGGGGTCTACGTCAGCGAAAAAAAAATTTGGAGGTCCATGAAATGAAAATGGGGATCCACAATAGTAAATCTCAACACATACACTGATAGTACCTATTTACTCACATCATACTATCTTATAATATCAAAACATTTACATTATTCATAAAAGTACCTATGAAGTAAAAAAATTTTTATATATGTTTATAAAATTATGTAAGCTGTAGGGTGTTGGTATTCGATTTGTGGTCACAACACGTTTTGAACCAGTAAAAACCCGAGAGTCGCAGTCTCTCTTTGCTTTTTGCTTATGTTAGTTTATTTTATGTTTATTTCATGTTACATAGATTTTACATAACAGATACGAAATTTTATTTTGAGTAGTATAAATTTAAATTCAATTAATAAATGTATAAATTAACATGCGTTTTTACTTTACGTTTTTAATAGTAAACTTCACTACAGTTAGAAATTTACATGAAATCAATATCAGTTAAGTAGGGGGTCTATTCAATACGGAAAAACATGGCAAGGGGTCTATGACACAAAAAAGTTTGGGAAACTCTGCTCTAACAGGACAGTGTTTCCAAACCATTCTACAGCTACATATTTGTAGCTGTATCTTTCAATAATGTTAGGTGTATTTTTACCTCCAGATCAACTAACAAACATAATCACACTCTCGTATGAACCTTGACTCCTCTGTGAAGAGCACAATAGTCCATTGCGGATTTAATTACGGAATGTATTCTCTTATACAATTCACACGGTCAACTCTATGTTCTGGCTTCAAGTACTCTTGGATACAGGCATGTATTGTGAAGGCATACTAGCTTTGTACTAACAGGGATTCTTGCCTCTGTAGTCAGAAAATTATCTACCATAAACTGAGCATCAGGTCAAATCTAAATAATACTTTCCAACATGTATTTTAATTTCTGGTCGGCTATAAATATGTCTTCTAAGCACAGAATAATGGAATTGAAATGAATTTTGTAGGATTTTGATAACACTACGAGATGCATTGAGACATTTAGTAGAATCAGTTTGTGACCACACATTTCCACTTAGCCGACTATCCAGCACCTTACTGAATCTGGAAAATGACATCTCCTAAACATAATATGATTTTAATATCCACGAAACATTTGAAGAGCAACCTAATGCACGGAATTTGCGTAAGAAGTTACGAAGATTAGAATTTTGAACACTTTTCCCAAGTCTAAATACACATTTAATTCTTTAAAATAAAATTGGTAACTATTGTTCCTGCAAATATATATATATATATATATATATATATATATATATATATATATATATAAAGTATATACTCAATGAATTTACTGCCATTTTTTATGATGAGCTTAGAAAAACATGCTTCATATTATCTTATGTAGTCAGTGTTTTAAAATGACTGAAACGGGAATTGAATTTCTTTCAATTCAACAATAAGAAAATCGTTCATTCATAGGGTACTTCTTCACATGAGAGGCTGACGCACACCGGTCTCCATCGAGAAATGAATTTTCGAAACCTATAATTCGTAATTTGAGTTCAACTCAGTAAGCGAACGCTTACTATAGAGCCCTTGAATGACAAGCAGCTGCTGATTCTTTTATTTCTCAGCCTCGGCATTTGCGTAAGAGGATAAAGAAACAAGGACGCAGGGAGTGACAAGGGCAGAATCCCTCCTATTACCCAATTTATGAGCCAATGAGAACACAAAGGGACCACCTGTATAGCATTTTGTCCCAAATGGACCACCTGTATCGCATTTTGTCCCAAATGGACCAAAATATGTTTAGTATTTAAATAAGTTTTTAAGAGGATCGGCACAAATTGAGATGGAATAATGAGTCAATTCCTAAGGGAACGAAAATTAAAAAGTATAAGTAAGAGAAGGATCATTAGGGCAGCTGGAATGCGACAACCATATTTATGGGAAAGAGTAAATACCTTGGGATAAAGGAATCTATGGGCACCTCGTAGCTGGGATGGCCATACTCATCTATAGACGTTTAGCCCCATGAGGGATAAATGCATTTATGAACCATTGTATACACCAGTGATTCTCAACCTGTGGGGCGCGCCAACGTAGGGGGGCTCGAGCACACTAATGGCATATCCAAGAGAAAATGTTATTTTAAAAAATTGATTAAATAACTAAAAGGAAAGAACACACACACACATACAAAACAAAATACATTTCGACATATTTAATAATTAACTTATTAAATTAAAACAACTTACTAAATTAAAAACAAATTTAATAATTATTAGTGACTTCCTTAGGCCTGTCTTGCAGAGCAAAGTTTTTCGAAGGATTGTTTAATATTAGAAATAGACACTATCAGGTCTTTTTCTATATTTAGCTGAGATCTATATTTTGTCTTCAAAGAGGCCACCGCAGGAAATCCAGTTTTACAAAGGTAAGATGTTGAAAATGGTAGTAGAATACGAAATGCCCTTGTTTTTAGTGCAGAAAACTCATCATCCACTCATGCCCAAAATTCAAAGAAGGATTTATTACTAAAGAGTGATTTCAGTTTCGCCACTTACCGTGAAGTCAATGAAGGTTTCTTCCTCTTCAATTGAGAGTCCTTCGGGAGTATTTTCAAATGGATCCCTCACCCACTTGTAAATTGATATCAGTTTGACGTCAGCAAGAAAGTACTTTTTAAAGTTCTTTGCTAGCATTGCTAAATGATTTTCAATGGTTACAAAAACAACTTTTACATATTGTTCTTCAGCCTTGTAAGTTTTAATACAATCATTCAAATTTGCAAACATTGTTTTCTGGCTTTAAATTTCTGCTACACAATTCCAATTTTCTACAAAAAGCATTAACTTTATTACTCGTATCCAATATATATGTGTTTGCTCCTTGCAGTTGAAGATTCAAGTTATTCAATTTCTCGAATATGTCGACCAATTTCATCACAAATAAACTATCGCGAATAAACTATTCTACAAATAAACTATTCTCAGCTATCGGCCTGTTTTCCTCTTCTGGTAAAAAGGAGATTTCTTCTCTTTATTCATAAGCACATTGGAAAAATTTCCCACGTGATAACCATGTTGCCTTGCAATAAAATAGTAATGCTGAATGCACTGCACCCATGTCTTTACAAAGTGCGGAAAAGATTCCTGATTTCAGGGGTCTCATTTTTATATAATTTACTACGGTTACAACCGTAGTTGACACAATATTCAAACCAGGACTCATTTCTTTGGAAGCCAAAACTTCTCTGTAGATCATGCAATGTGTCCAGACGCATTGTGGCGATTTTTGTTTCACAAGTGCTTGAATACTTTGGAATCTTCCGGACATAGAACGAGCACCATCGATGCATATTCCGACGCAATTTTTCCATTCTATGTTTGCCTCGTTCATAAAATCATTTAAGATAGCAAATAATGCGAGTGCTGTTGCTTTGAGTCCTATTGGTTGGCAGAAAGGTAATTCTTCTACTACTGACCAATCATCACAAAATCTAACATAGGCAAGAAAATGAACATCTTTATTACTATCTGTTGCTTCATCGAGTTGTATTGAGAACAATTTGTCACGCAACTTTGACAAAAGCTGACACTCTACATCTTCAGCTATATCAGCAATTCTACAGGCAACAGTATCATTTGAAAGAGGTATAGACTGCAATTGTTTTGCAAAATTATCTCCAAACATAATTTCTACAATCTGAATTGCAGCTGGCAAAATAAGCTCTTCACCTATGTTGTGAGGCTTTTTACATCTGGCTATTTTATATGAAACTTTGTAAGAATTAATTAAAGCTTTTTCATTCACAGACAAAGGTTTTTTTTAAAGAATGATTTTTGCTTTTCATACGATTTTAATTTTAATTCGAAAAATTCTCAGGGTTTGTTTACGTACTCACTATGAAGCGTTTCCAAATGTCGTTTAAGTTTATTAGGTTTCATGCTGCCTGCCGCCAACATTTTTGAGCAAATAATACACAGGGGCCTTTCTTCTTCATTTACTTCAGTACTAGTGAACCCAAAATTTAAGTATTCTTGAAAATATTTTCTTGATTTTATTTTCGGAAGCACGCTCGTCTGTGTACTTGTTGAGGATTGTCTACAGTCTAATTCTCGCTTACGCCCGCTTAAAAATTTATCCAAGATTCTGCATAAGTCTGCTCCGTGAATATTTAATACTATGAATTGCAATTACACGAAATACATATAACATACACATTCAGAATAGATACAATAGCTATAGAAGGATCGACCCGAATGAGATTGTCTGGAATTGAAATTTGCGTTATAGAACTTTCTCCTTCTTCCTATGAGAAAACATTTGTTCACATCTGCTCACACTAATAACTAAACTGTTAAGCTTGCCATACAAATTCCAGGTCAAAACGAAACTTCTCACGAAACCGTGAGAATGGCCGACATGGCGGGACGCAAGAACAATAAAAAGACATAGGATTCTTGTTTTTTCAATGCTGAGGATCGGTGTTGCAAAATGTCAATAAATTTCCGTATTCTTGGTAATTTTTAAAGTTTAAAATTCAGTTTGTAGTGTATATTTAGCACCAAAATACTCAAAATACAGTATTATTGTATACATTTTATTGTATGCAGTGGGGAGGGGGTGCGCGATGAAAATTATGATTGAAAATTAGGCCGTAAATATTAAAAGTTTGAGAAACACTGGTGTACACATAAGTTTCTAAAAATATAGACTGACTGGTTGATGGTCATCCCATCTGACGTATTTGGTTCCAAATTAGAAAAGCATTTATATTTATGACTCTAAATGTGTATACGATATTTTATATATTTAGTTCATTATGTTTTTGTAATTAACGAGCTCACTTGTACGCGGATAAAAAAACAGAGAGAATTTTAAATAGACTTCATTTTAAATTTAACAGAAAACTAAAGATTTGGTATTAATTTTAGATTCTAGATTCCAGCCATCAGTTGAAAGAGCTTCTGAGTTGTCCAATTCAAAGACAAATGTTTTTTTCTGACTCAAGGAAGATTGAAAATTGGAGAATCGGAAAAACCTAGAGTTCAAATGTTTGGCGATTGCATTATTTCATATACGATAAGTAAAAGAGATATGTTTTTGTTAGAAGCTAAATCGTTAGAATTCGAGGAAAGCATTATATATATATATGAATATATATATGAATTAAATTAAAGCAAAAAAACATATTTCGAGTTATAATATTTTTAGAAGTTATTATGAGAAAATGTTAAAATAAGATTCATTCTTTTATCAATGGGAAATTTAAATAAAATTGGAAGCAAATCAATCAAATGCGAAAATTCATGGACTCTAAATACACATTTATTGAATTTGAAACTTGCATGCACAGTAGTCTAACCAACAAACTCACTTACAGACATTTGTACATGATATTGTTTTATTAATTTCATTTGTCACTAATCAATCGCTTCACTCTTACCTAAAATTAAGAAAGGTAACTTTTTAACAATAATTGTATTCTACAAAAACTTGAACATGTATTTGCACATTTGTTGCGATCTGGATTTTAAAACTGAATCAGAGTAATATTATGTATGTCATGAAGGAAAAATTGATTATAAAAAAATATAATTGACTATAAGATTCCGATCTGGCTCATGCAGCCTGAGACTACCGGCTTTTCATTGTTCCCGTGAGGCATATCGAGAAGGTTTTGAGATTATCTCTGTTCCTATTGGATGGATCATTAACTTTCTCGAAGTTTCCAGCATTCTCTATTTTGTCGCCAAGCTCTGGGCTCATTGGCTCGGCATCCGAACAATATTTAATACAGATGATTGTAAATCAGACTTTCCAGTGATAGAACTAACCATGCTGAAAAGCAAATTTACAAGCTTATAACAATATTTATATATGATTTTTTTTACTATATGCTTTAAATGTGTATTTCTAGTGCAAGAGAAAATGAAAGTGTGTAAATTAAACAATGTGAAAATACCAAAGCCTAGTTTTGAAGGCAATTGTTGATTTCTTCATCTAGAGGCCAAATTGTCAAATAAATTCATTTGGACTCCTTAACGGCTTTTTTACTTCCTTTTCAAGATAGTGTAACTCCCCTTGTTTATAGAAAATGTTTGTATTAATACTAAAACAATGAAACAATTTTATTACCAGTAATAGCTGTATTATCTTCAGATATTCTATAATTCCAAATTATTATTCTTCATGTGATTGTGTTTATTTTTACCCTTTCCATAACTTTTTTTCCTGGTATATTTTAATATTCAAATCAATTAGGAAAAAAATTTAAACTCTTGTGAATTTTACTATAGCCAATCATATACATACTATTGTAACATTCTCCAGTCCCATTTACGATAAACGGCATTTCCGGACAACTGCCCACCATCTTTAACATCTTCCTTTGTTAAAGGTCACCAGAATTCGAAGGGGGGATCCCCTTTGCCGATTGATTCGCATGTAGTCATTTGACCACAAGTGAAGCTCACTGTGGGAATGAAACCTGTCACTTCTTCAAAGAAAACGAGTGTCCAACATCTGGATACCAGTTAGCCCCTTTGTGATGGAATATCGTTGACACATGCTCAATAGCGATCAATTGCTTGGATACGTCATTGGTGGACAGTCCCATGGCGTCCCATTTTACTGAATGGTGCCACAATTCAGTAAAATTTTTGCTGAACGCTTCACATTTATTAGCAGATTAATACTACAGGATTTTAAAAAGTATTTTTCAATATATGTACTTTTTATTCTAAAATTTTTTGTCATAAATTTATCTATACATACAAAATATAATTTCTCTTTTGATGCACAAAATCAGAATTTTGATAGTAGCCATACTAAATTTGAGAAGGTAACATAAGTGATTGTTTCAAATTATATAACTGATGTAATAACATTTTAAAGGAAAACTTGTACTAAAAAGTTCTTATGTCTTGGATATTTTAACTATTTTTTCTTCATGGTTATAAATTTGTTCAAAATGTTCTACTTTTATAATAATGCACAGAAATAAAAGAAATTTTAAAGAAAAAAATGCACTTTTTAATTTTAAAAAAGAAAAATTATAATTGAATACAATATGATAATCTTAATTTATTCAAAATTAATACAATGATGATTTTTAGTTCAATTGTAAAAAAATCCTTTGTTAATTTTTGCACAATATTTATGACATATTTTATTCAACATTTCTATTTTCCCAAGAAAGTTTTCTTTTTCTCAGTTTATGTAAGCTTAATATCTTCTCATTTTGATTCTGCAGTAATAATTCATGAAATAAAAGTGATTTGCTTTACAAATATTCATTATTGTAATATGATAATGTGTATTAATAAATTAAAGTTTTAATGAGTTGAAAAACATTAGCTCCACCTTAAAAATATACTAATATTGTTTTAACTGATTTAAATGATGAGTATTTTTGGGTATTGTTTTTAAAAAAATTATAGATGATGATGAAATTCCTTAAAACCTAAAAGACTTGCATAGTACTACTTACTATATATACCTACTTTATCTTTTAAAATTAAGGTTTTGATTGAATTATTTTTTTAAAAAAGACAATTTCTAAGAGGATATAGAATAAAATCTTGTAGAAAAATAGAATGGAAGAATTTTTATTGTTTTAAAATAATTGTAATTACAGTAGAATAATGAATTTTAACACTGCTAAGTTGAAAATATAATTTACAATTTAGAATCAGTAATAAAATGAATACTTGAATCAGATGATCTGCAAATTCATTTGTTCAATAGAATTTAATAACATCTTTTTAAAGCAACTTCCATTGCCTCCATTACAAAAAAGTGAAAAAATGCTAATTGTCAAAAATAATTTGGTAGTGATACAAATCACCTTCAGTAAAAATCATAAAGATAATGGTACAAATAGATTGAAATTGCTTAAATAGTTAAACTTAAATTAACCAATTGGAATGAAAAATATGTTAAGGATAACAAAATATGTTTTCACCACTATTTTAATGAAGGAGTTTGCATGAAATCAGTGTTTTAAAAATCAAATGAGCTTTGTGCATTTTAAACGCAACGGAAAGAACTTCCTGTGCCATTGTATTCTCAAAAGAATAAGAAAAAGGATCTTTTAGCATATGAAAAAGCAGTTGAATTTGTATATGCATCATATAATTGGAAATTTCTAATGCCATAAAGAGAAATTGAAAGAAAAAAAAACTGAGCGGAGAGAATGCCCAAAAATTTACATGTGGAATATGTTATATATACTTATAACAAAGCTCAAAGTGTGTGTGTGTGTGTGTGTGTGTGTGTGTGTGTGTGTGTGTGTGTGTTT
>JAPMOQ010053493.1:128560-174928 GCA_026543055.1 Argiope trifasciata | reverse complement strand
GTGTGTGTGTGTGTGTGTGTGTGTGTGTGTGTGTGTGTGTGTGTTGGCGCTGTACAGGCCAGACCGTTGGACCTACAGCTACCAAATTTGGTACATGTATACCTACGAGATCCGGAATGTGCACCTCGGAGCCCTTTTTTCGAATTTTTAATTAGAATTAGAATTAATTAAAATTTAACCGAAATTTCGACGTTTTTCCGCTATAACTTCCAAAAATATGATCACATAAACGCGATTTTTGCATCAATTTAAAGATTAAAAAATTAGCCTTCCAGTGGTATCAGTGTTTTAACGTATAACTTAAGCTTCTATTTTTAACGAATTTTTAAAGAAATATTTTAACCATGTTTTTTTAGCACGTGACTATATAAAATAAAAGAATGCCGGAAGTTCAAATAAAAAAAAATTATCATCGCAAAATAAATCTACAGAAATGCAACTTTCAACACGTGACTGGATAAAATAAAAGAAATATAAAATGTGATATTTTCTTTCAAAAATAAATGCAAGGCATAGGTTTATACAATCGTTTGCAATATCTATATCATTAACTCAATAAATCTTCTTTATTTACGGTAAACCTGATTGAATTTAGACAGGATATGCATTGAAATTCCGACTTAATGGCATATTTATGTAATCTTTTGCAATATCTGCATCATTAATTTAATACTTTTTTTTCCATTCTCACTTTCTTTAAAAAAACATATTTAATATTTTGGCAACATCATCGAAATTTTTTTTAATATTTTGGAAGCCTAACCGATGATTAAAACTTACTGATTTATAAAATTAAAGAATATTATTAGGAAAAGGTTTACTTTTAGAACTTTCCGTCCATCATCTTAAAGAAAATATTAATTTCAGCCCGAAATCAATCTTTTTAATCAATGCCCGGAATTACTTCAAGACTAATGAATATGTGATTTAATTTAAAAATTTAGGACGCTTTAATCATGGCGAACCAGCTGGTCGCCAAAGGCGGCTAGTATAACATATTCTACAATATATATCAAAGTCAATAATCCATGCAACTCCTCTCAAAATTCAAATTCTACAACTAAAACATGATTTTTATTGATGCTTAAACCACAGTCTTAAAAATTTGAAAAAAGAAGAAAAAAATGTAAACAATATTTCACTTTTGTAATATTTTAAGTAAGAAATGAAAAATCTTTTTTTTAATTCAGTTAAAAGTACTTTTTCATAAATCGTCTATCTCATTCTTGTTCATTGTAATTAAAAAGAGCTGACAATTAAATTGAATACTTAAAATGTCTGTGTTATTGTTTAATATATATATATATATATTAAACAATAACACACACACACACACACATACATATATATATATATATATATATATATATATATATATATATATAATCTTTTTTTTTATCTTTATACTTTTACTGTCTTTTTGTAATATTCGCATATTAGATCAAATAGTTATTTTAATATATGAATACAATTAACTGAAATGCAAATACGCATTCTGGATATTTAGCCTTAAAATTAAATGCCCAAATGCCATCACTTGTCAATTCACACTTAAACCTCTTTACGCACTTTTTTAGAAAATTTCACTTGTGAAGAAAAATAATTCTCGTAAAGAATTGTTATTCTACTTTTATAAGATTTTTCATCTGCTACTGCAATCATAAAGTTTCCTTCCTTCCTTATTTTTTTGGCCCTTTTAAAAATAATTATCCTTTTTTATTAATGCTATCTTATTTTTTATTTTTTTTGTAATTACTATGTTATATCGAAATAAACGTATAATGTTGAGTAACAGAAAAAACAAGTTTAAATTAATGGTAAAAGAATAAATTCTTCTTTACCTTAGTTCAATTTTGATACAGATTGGTAATAAGAATTAAACGAATTTCATTACAGTAATAAAAATTATTGTAGAAATACAATCAAAAATATTTTTTTAAGTTTATTGATATTAAAAAGACAACAGAACAATAAAGAAGTAAATATCAATAAAATGAGTTTGTTATTAATTTTGGAAAATTGTAATATCATTTTTGTATAGTAATATATTTTGGGAATTATAAAAGAAAAACGTCAACTTTTTGTTTAACTAAAATTGTAATTGAAAATTTTAATGTATTGCATCAAAGCACATGCTTTCAACCTTTAAAGTATGTATGATACATTTTCAATTTCTAGAGTCGACCGTCTGACTTATTACTCATGTTAAAGTATGAATAAATACATGATCAACTATATGATTCTTCAGTAAGATTGAAATTATGATTGCATATATGTATGTTGACATTAAGTTATTCTTTTGATTTTATATCCATTATAAAAGATTTTAGAAAAAGCTATTTGGAATGCATCATCTTGCAAAATTTTTATTCATCTACTATTCTATTTAAAAGTGAATAGTGTTTTTTATATCAAATAATTTTAATAAACAATATTTTGATATTTTTTCTTTTCTTGTATAGCATTTTTACCATCAAAATAAAATAGCTTAGATTTAGTTTCGCAAAGAAAGCTTGCTTGCAGAAAGGTATTTCTTAGATAGGGAAATAACAGGTGCTTTTATGAGCATCAAGATAGAAAAACAGATACATATGACAGTTCTGTAATTGATTCCTCCACTTCCATCTACTTATGTCTGCTGCTTTTGAAAAGCAACCCCAATTTGCCTACGGCAACAAAAGCAACAGGTGGTCTATAGCAGATGCTCTCTTAACTATCAGATTATGTGCTAGAGTTGTAGGATTAATGAAATTTAATTAACTTTTAGAAGAAAATTCGGTAAACAGAATAGCTGTAGGGAATCTATATCTTTCATTCTTATGCGAGAATGATTGATGTATAATGATTCTCTTTTATGAGATAATCAACATTTTTCCCATACCAGATTTGTTAATTACACTTTAACCCATGCCTGGAGAGCGGAAATTTCAGCAAACTCTTGGTCCCATTTCATTCAAAAAAAGAAAAGAAAGAAAGAGAAAGAAAGAAAATGCCTTCATTTTATAAAAGCAAATGAATAAATTCTTATAGAATTTTTTTAATGTCAAATTTAAAGAATGATTAAACACACAGTTGTTATAACATATTATACATAAATAATATGTGGTGATATCTGAATAAGCCAGATAACATCTACGGGAAGGTGTAATTGCTTTTTTCCAGGGGTTATGTTACTGGGCTTCAAACCCAAAGGCCCCAGGTTCTATTCTGAGCCAACACTCTCTTCTACGATGGTGACCTCGAACAATGAACCTTCAACCTTCATGCAACTGTCGTGGTGCCATCTACCCACAACCAAAGTCGTCAGACTCACTTGACGCAATAATTCACTCACGCTCGCCATAACGATTGGCGTGACAAAAAAAGTTTTCCGCTCGCCAAACAAACATGGCTACGGCGCATTAAACATTACAGCTACACACACCAACCACTCACTTAGCAAACCAATTCATCACCACTCAACAACAACGCATATCATTCGTCAACTCACTGGAGGGTGAGTCTGTGGTGATATCTTAATAAACCAGATAACATCTACTGGAAAGAGCAATTGCTTTTGTCCTGTGGTTATGTTACTGGGCTTCAGACCCAAAGGTACCACGTTCTTTTCTTAGCACATCTCACCTCCCACAAATATACACATTATTCTGTGAATATATATTTTAAACGGATGTTTTTAAAACATGTTTCTTAAAAGTAAAATTGATTAAACTGAATCTATTTTCCTCATGTAGCATATTACAAATGATTGATAATTATTATTATTATTATTTCTATGATGTGAATTAATTTTCTTCTCGTATATATGAATTATATCTTTCTGAATCATTAATACTATACAGAGATTTGAAATTCTCATTAAATATTTCAGTAATTTATTTCTTATCAACTACTCTTTTATCGATTTATCTTAATTTGTTTTTGAATTCACTGAGTTGAATGTTAATTCAGTTAATATCTTGATTGCAAAAATGAAACATTTTTTATACAACTAACGACTATGTTGAATAAGTTTTATTTCAACAAATAGTACCGACTATACACATGCATACACTCACATATAGATAGATAGCTATAAATGTAGGGAAATATATAGAGAGATTAATTAAAATAATAATTGTAAATTTTGATAAATTGCTTAAAAGCTCACATTCTTAAACTCTAAATCACGTTTGTCAAATGCTCAAGCTTTGAAGTCGATAGTCTGTTCTGTAACTCATTTTGACGTATAAATAAACACATTAATAATTACATTATTCTTCAGTAAGACTGAAATTACGAACGGGTATAAGCATCTTAATATAACCTTATTCTTCAGATTTAATTTTCATTATAAAGGATAGAGAAAAACTATTTGGAATGCAGCATTTAGCAAAAGTTTTATTCATCAACTTAGAGATTAAGATTTTTAAACAAAAGTGTTTTAATATCATGAGTTTTATATTTTAACTTTCTTGTTTGATATTACATTCATCCTAGAAAGATATCGTTTAAACATTATTTTTCAAATAAACGCAGCTTTTTTCAAAAATAAATATGTTTAAATAAAAGATTTTTTTTTTAAAAGAAGAAAATAGTGTTAGGCACACTTTCTCATTCGGTTCGATTGAATGAAAGGCATTTCTGTAATGCCTGCTGTAAACGATTGTCGGTTCCAGTAAGGGCCGGTTGCACAAAGGAGGGAGATCTTGGTTATGCGCCTTCTGTGTACTTAAAAGGGAATGAACTCTAAAATTATTTATTTACATGCATTTATAATTTTATTTATTTATATCGATTCTTCCAAAAGAGCATTTTTTAAATTAATTAAATGGCAAAAAAAATAATAATATGGGAACTCATAATTGAATTTTATACATATTATTGCCATTGGTTTGTAAAAATGAAATAAACTGAAGGTTTGTATTTTCATTTAAAACATGTTAATTGAGCTAAAACGGATGCTTCTTTTTGGAACAAAATTGGTCACTATTGTAATTTAATTGCTTATGATTTGACTTTGCTAATCGAGAACTATTTAAATTTTTTTAAACAATTAAGTCTCTTATTGATGTTCATAATTTTCAAAACATGCAATATTCTACATAATGTAAATTCGGTATAAAGGTGAATAGGTGACAATTTAGGCATAATTTTTTTGAAATTCGTAAAAAGTTGATAAATTACATAAACTAATCTTTCTTAACAATTAAAGTTATAAAATTAATGCTACAATATTTTTTTAATCTGTTTTATTCTTGCAGACATGTTATGATCATTGCTGTTAGGAAATGCATGTTTAGTTTAGTTTAGTTATATTAACGTCCCGTTTAAAGCAACACGAGGGCTATTTTGGGACGGACCTCGTAATTTTTAACCGCGGTCAGATGACGATTACGGCACCTGAACTGGCACCCCCCCCCCTCTCCACACCACGCCACATCAGCGGGAGGACATTTGGCCTGACAGATTTAACGTGCAACAGACCTCCTCCCACGGCGGTTCTTCGGTGGAATCGAGTCTCGAACCTGAAACCCTCCGGTTCCGAAGCCGAAACTTTACCACCGGCCACCGCGGCCCTCTAGGAAATGCATGTAATAACACATTTGCAATTTTATGTTTTAAAATTTTCATCTAATAAAAATTTTTTAGTCTTTGCTAATAATTCTATCAAGGTAATTTTTTTTTAATCTAGCCAGCTGAAAAAATACATTGCAGAGTCAAAACTAGTTTAAATTACTCTTTTATTAATATATGGAGAATATGGTGTTCATTATGCTCTGTTCTTATTTTAAAATTTTAACTTAATCACTCATATTTGTGTCTTTCATTTTGTGAGAAATTGCTTGTTGGAAAATATAATTATAATATTTTTTACATTACAGAAAGAGAAGTGAATGTTCACTTATACTGTTATGAAGAAATAAAACATCGCTATAAAATTGTCTTTAATGTTACAACAAGAGTTTCTCCTGCAATGCAATAACAGAAGTCTGACTTCATTTTTTCTAACAAAGAAACTAATTTTCTAAATTCCTTTTATCTTGAAATCTAATATTGATCTCAACTGGACTTCTGAAAACTCTGAGCTCATTGTGAGATAACTAGACAAAAAAAAAAGAAAAGAAAAGAAAAGAAAACCTTGAGAACATCCGAATCAATGGACACATTCAAACATAACTCTTAAAGCCATTTCTAATAGATATAATTAAATTCCCAAGAGATTTGAATCTACTATACAGAAGCTGTAATGTCAACAGTCAAAGAAATTATTTAAATAATTCTAATCAAGAAGGGGGAGGAAATACACGATTTTTACATACGTAAAGTTGGCAATTATTAAGGAGTTCCTCAGCTGCTGATAGTTTTTGCAGTTGTAGAAAGGTATTTAGTTTTATACTTTCATTTAATAACAGAGGACCCTGCAGTCAAATTTATTCAATAATAATCAAGTAGTGATTAAATTAATTTTGGAATTTTTTTCTAGAAATATTCCTAATTACCATTTACAAGTTATTCATTATCCTGCTTTATAATTCTAAAATATTTGGAACTTTATATATATATATATATACACAATATTGTTTAGAGTGTTGTAAAAAGTTGTTTTCAATATTTTGCTTAACATTAATTTTATGTTTTGACTGTTATGTTATACTTTTTAATATGCGCAGTATTGAAATAGACATTCCAGAGAGGGACTTGCGACTTCAGTTTTCAAAATTTACTAATTAAAATTTCTGAATAAAAATTAAAATAAAATCAATAAAAATTTGGAGGAAAAAGGACGAGATTTGCATTTTCTCGGTGCCCCTGGAAGGTTTAAAATGTCCATTAATTAAAATGGCTTCTAAAATTAGAAATAATTACATTTTTTTAAATATGGTTTAAAAAACGCATACCTACCTTATCGGTAAAAATTTCAATAAAGGTGTAGGTGTATATTGTTGAATAGTGTATTACCAGCACTATTGTTAATGATTTATTTTACATATAAGAACGATATTTTAAAAATTAAAGTTTCTGAAGATCATATATTACATATATTAATGTAAATTTATTACTACATATATTAAAGTAAATATTTATTTTAAATTCTGTTTTATATTTTAACCGTAGATTAGGATTATGGTTTAATAAATATTGCGACTAGAAGAAAATTAATTTGAATTCAGCTAATATGACCCACAAATTTTTGCTGATGAAAATGATCAGCTAACAAAATATTAATATACTTCTGATTTAGTAAGCTGCTTATTTTATACACCGTGTATTTACAATATTTTATATACAAAATACAAAGTCATATAATGAACAAATAATTTATCTTTAACAGAGTTCAGATTTAAAATAAAATGCAACAACATTAAAATGAAATCTACAATGATAAACAGAAAATGATTTAAAAGCGTGCAATCTACTGTGATGTATTTGTAAAGGTGTTCTACTCTGGAATTATTTTAAAAACTGATATAGCATGGAAAATTATCATCCATAGTTGGAAGCGTTTCTTGCGTCATTTCAAGAATTTTTTTATAACTATTCCCATCTTTCAAATCGTTTCAATATTTTTAACATCATTTAATTGTACTTCACACTAAAGAAATAATCTTTTTTATAAAGTTCCTATATGTAAATAACATACATTCAGTGTTCCAACTTGCCAACTTAAACAAACGAATCATGAAGAACTAAAACTAATGAAACCAAAACTATTTTGTATAGTGCAAATCATTGTATTTATGTAAAGTAATGCATTTACTGTTCAGTGCTCTCAAAATGATTGTATAGTGGCGCGACCAAAGGGAGAAAAAATACTTTCTGTAATGGGAGTGTGACTCTAGAACGAGAGCGAGGATGGATAACACGTAAACAAATGTCCTGTTCTGAAGTCTCTGTCATCTGATTTGTGGTGTGAAATTTTATTGAGGAATGTAAAAAGAACCAGCGAGAGTGAGGTAACATGTTGGTCCGTCGAGCCGGAGATGACTTGGACCGAAGAACAGAATGAAAACGAAAGTTGTGAGTTGTTTTGGGTTTGAGTTTCGTTTTCGAGGAGATTCAATTGCTATTAATTGCTACTTGGTGAGAGGTTAGTTATCCTTTTTAAATGATATTGATATTTAATCTTGTGTTTTGAAACGTATTTAATGTGTTATTAATTTAATATTGTGATTTATTAATTTTATTTGCGAGTAAATTTTATTTTGTTAAAATGAGTATCGCAAAATTTAAAAAAGATGAGTTAAAGGCTATTGCCGAGGAGTTAAAATTAAATATACCTGAAAATGCTAAAGTGCTAGATTTAAGAGAGTGTGAGTGATTTCGGTTAAGTGCTAGATTTAATTCTAGAGAGTGACATTTATAAAACAGATAAAGAATCGTTTCAGTGTATTGTTGATTGTGTATTTGAGTAACTCAACGTTAGAAAGAATAAACTTGAGCGGGAGAAATTAGAAAGCGAAATTCGAGAAAATTAAATTATCACAGTTAGAGAAAGAATTAGAAATAGCAAAATTGCGAGATCAATCTATTGATAGTGATTTTTCAAAAAATGACATTCAAACAGTGTCATAAGAGTGTAGTGTCGAAAGTTTAATTAAGAGTATCAAAACCCTAACTATTCCAGTACCTCAAAGAGCAGAGTCCTTTAATTTATTTTTCCAATCGATTGAGAAGGCATTTAAAACTAAAAACGTTCCCGAGAAGTTAAAATCGGAAATACTTTTGAACATTCTTGGAAAGAAGGCATGTAATTTAATGGTTTATCTCAAAGAAGAAGATTTAATCAATTATGACAAACTTAAAGCAATTGTATTAAAAGAGTTCCAACCGACACCCCAAGAATGTCTTAATCATTTTTAAAAAGCGTTAAACTTACCCAGTGAAAGTTATGTGCAGTTCGCGTCTAGAGTGAGTGCAACGTTCGAATACTATTGTCAATTGCGGGAGGTAAATGATTTTAAATCACTTTGTGAATTGATAGTTGCAGACAAAATAATAGAGTCCTTAGACAGAGAATTATCTACGCACATTGGCATTAAACAAGGAGAAGCGTGGTATAAACCGCAAGAGTTAGGCCGTGAGTGCGATATTTACATATCGTCGAAAGGAAAAATTAAAGGGGAACATATTCTGATGCCTAAATATTAATCAAAATATGAACCGATCCGTCATGATGTAAATAATCAAAATAATTTTCGTGGGTCAAAAAATACTTCTAATGTTTATCTTTCTTCTGTTAAAAATGTGAAATGTATCGTAAATACTTGTAAAACTAAAGAATTGCATCCGTTGTATATGTGTCCTGGTTTTAAATCCCTTAGTGTTAATGAAAGAATGGATATTGTAAAAACTAATTTTTTGTGTTATAAATGCCTTTCCTCAGATTGCAACATTAAAAAGTGCAGGGCTAAAAACTGTTTCTACGGGAAGCCGCATAACAGATTAATTCATTTTTCGAAAAGAGATAATAACTCCTTCGCCCAGACACATACAGATGTGGGAGCCGCCGATTCCACTTTGAACACTAATGCGCGTGTTTACGTTAGACAGGGAGGGTCAGAAAATACCGCTTACCCCCAATTAGAGAGTGAGAGAAACGCATCAGTAGTGGCTTCGAGCTTTCTGCAAAACAAAACAAAAACAGTTTTATTGAGCACTGTGCGGTGTTTATTAGGAGACAGATTTGGCGCCATGCATGAAGTTAGAGGTCTGTTAGACGGAGGAAGTCAATCGAATTTTATAACGAAGAAATGCTCGGATAGATTGCAGTTGGGGAATGAGAAAATTGATTTACTTGTGTCTTGTTTGAATGATTCCTCAATGACGATAAATAAACGTGTCATAGCAACCGTAAATAATGCTGATATGAGTTTTAGAAAAGATTTTAGTTTGCTAGTAGTGAAAAAAATAACTGATTTAATACCGTCGAAAAGAATTAATGTACCATTTGATTTACATGATGAAATTAAACTAGCTGATAGCAAATTTAATATCCCTGGTACAATTGATATATTATAAAGGGGCTGAAATGTTTTTTGAATTTCTTAGACCAGGTAAAATTTACACTGGAAAATCTGGACTTCTTTTACAAAACACAGTGTTTGGATATGTAGTTCGCGGAAGTGTAGGTAAGGATAGGGAGAGCAAGGTTCATTGCGGGTTAATTCGAGACAGTGATTTAAATAAAACACTAAAGAATTTTTGGGAATTAGAATCTATTGCTGTAAAGGATGAGAATATTAGTAATGAAGAGGAGAAAAGTTTTAAAATGTTTAACGAGAAGATATGTTTTAAAAATGGTAGATATGAGGTGGGACTTCCATGGAAAAGAGACATTAAGGAGTTGAGAGATAATTTTAATTTGGCAATAAAACGACGAGGAACGAATAAATCTCGTCGTCTTACGAGAAAAATGCAAAACGATAAAGTGTTGTATTTAAAATATATTAAAGTCTTAAAGGGTTACCTAGATGAGGGAATAATTGAGAGAGTAGCAAATCCTTTTGTTTTAACCAGTAACCCAGTGTTTTACCTTCCTCATCAGGTGATAATAAAAAACGAATCTCTAACGACGAAACTTCGAATAGTGTTTGACGCTAGTGCTCTCGAAGTTGGACAATTATCTTTAAATGACTGTTTATTCCAAGGAGTCAATTTTAATCCCAACATTTTTTTATTTGTTAATATCTTTTCGTTTTAACAAAATAGCTATTTTATCTGATGTAGAGAAAGCTTTTCTCCAAATTGCATTGACTCCAGAAGACAGAGGCGTTGTAAGATTCCTACTAAACGACGGTTACAATGATGTAGAAGTGTATAGATTCAATCGAGTTCTCTTTGGTGTAAATTCGTCTCCATTTTTACTGGCCGCAACAATAAAGACTCATATTGAGAAATATATTGAGGAATATCCTCAAACTGTGCGAACACTCGATAATTGTTTTTACGTGGATGATCTCGTCATCAGTGAAGATGGCGTAACATCAGCATTTCGTTTGTCAAAAACAGCGGCAAAAATTATAAGTGATGCACGTATGAACTTGCTTAAGTGGGTTACAAATGACTGTAATTTAATGAAACAATGGGAGATGGAGCAATTTGATTACTTAAATATTGAAAATTTCGCAAACGAACCACATCATGTGTTAGGACTTTCGTGGAATCCTATAAATGATAACCTCAGTCTTAGAGTTAAAAGCCTATTAGATTTTCTTCATGAAAGAAAAATACAAAAAGATTTGTGTTGATGGCTGCTGGCAGAGTATTCGATCCAATGGGATTCGTATCCCCTTTACCATAAGACTCAAAATATTGTTTCAAGAAATATGGCAAAACAAGATAGACTGGGATGAAGAGTTGCCACCAGGTATTAGTGGGAAATTTAACCAATGGAAGCGTGTTTATTGAGTGAACTTAAAATTCCCAAGTATGTTCTAAACTGTGATAGGGATAACCCTCTAGTATGTGAATTACATACGTTTTCTGATTCCAGTATTAAAGCATATGGAGCAATTTCGTATTTAAGGCTGAAAACCCCTAACAAGATTAGTGTACATCTTTTAACTTCCAAAAGTCGTGTAGCTCCTCTAAAGCCGTTAACCCTTCCACGATTAGAACTGATGGGAGTTTTACTTGCTGCAAGATTGGCAAGGGAAGTTTCAAGAATCCTCGGTGAGAAAATTCCAACGACTAACTACTTTTGGACAGATTCGACTATAACCTTGAGTTGGATTCAAGGTTCCAGCAGCAGATGGAAAGTCTTTGTCGCTAACCGTGTAAAGGAAATACGGTCTTTGACTGACAAAGATGCGTGGCACCACTGTCCTGGAAAGGACAATCCATCAGATCTCCTGACGGGAGGTATGAACGTAGACTCACTGTGGACCGAGTTTCCTCCACGAAGATAATATTAACCCTGAAAGTGACAGTGTGTTACCAACAAAATGACGTGATAATTTTAAAGGAAGAAAATTTGCCTTTGTGTAACTGGCCTCTTGGACGAATTGTGGAAGTGTACTATGGTAAAGATAACAAAATAAGAGTTATATCAGTGAAAACTAAAAATGGAATTCTTAAACGTCCTAGAACTAAAATTTGTATTTTTAATTTCTCAAATGAATGATTTGTATTAAAATATAATTTATGTGTATTTTGAAAATTATAATTGTTATTTGGTTTGGAAATTTTACTGTGTAATATTAGCAAATTTAGTGTTTTTGTTGTAGTGTTATATTGTATATTAAATCATATCGTGAATTATTGTTTAAATTTTTTGTAAGTTTTTGAATGTATCATTCAACCCGGGGGTGGATGTTCGGTGCTCTCAAAATGATTGTATAGTGGCGCCCCCAAAGGGAGAAAAAATATTTTCTGCAGCGTGAGTGCGACTCTAGAATGAGAGGAGGATGAATAACACATAAATAAATGTCCTGTTCCGAGGTTTCTGTCATTTGATTTGTGGAGTGAAATTTATTGCGTAATGTAAAAAGAACCAGTGAGAGTGAGGTAACATTTATTAAAATCAGGATTATTGTTTCAAAGTGAATACAGTATTTATATGAAAAGAAATATCATTCGTCTTGATTTTTATCATACATTTTTGAATAAACTCATTGAAAAGCAATTCATGCTTCATAAAAAACAAGTGGAAAGTATTCAGATACTATCAAAACGCATGAAGTTGCATTAAACCTCTGAGCGGCCAATTACTCTGAGTATGCCTTCTCAAAAATTTATCTCTATCCTTCAAAAGATTACTTCAATATATATATATATATATATATATATGCTTCACACAAGTTTGTGTCCGAAAAAGAAACAAGCATTTTTCACCTCAACCCCCTCCCTCCTTCCTAATCGCAGGGTTCCAATTAACCCAGTGGGGAGACTGGTTTGTAATCTATCTGGCTATCTTATCTTACTCAGTGACCACTTTCCCTTCCCCATTTTTAACTCACCAACTTTTTTAAAATTATTTTTGTTTGCAATATGTAGTTTCAAATTAAACGGCGATATGAATACATGTCTTGGAAAGGAAATATACACTGAAGTGACAAAAGTCATGGGATGACTGTTAATATCGTGTCGGTCCTCCTTTTGCCCGGCGAAGTGCACCAACTCGACGTGTCGTGGAGTCCACAAGTCGTTGGAAGTCCTCTGCAGGAATATTGAGTCATGCTGTCTGTATAGACGTCCATAATTGTGAAAGTGTGGATGGTGCAGGAGTTTGGGCACAAGCGGACCTTTCAATGATGTCCCATAAATGCTCGATGGGATTCATATCGGGCGATCTAGGTGGCCAGATCATGCGCTGGAATTGTCCGGAATGTTCTTCAAACCAATCGCGAACAGTTCTGGCCCGGTGACATGGCGCATTGTCATCCATAGAAATCCCATCGTTGTGTGGTTACGTGAAGTCCATGAATGGCTGCAAGTGATCTGCAAGCAGCTGAACATAACCATTTCCAGTCAATGATCGGTTCAGTTGCCCCAGAGGACCGAGTCCATGCCATGTAAAAACAGCCCACACCATTATGCAGCCACCACCAGCTTGAACAGTGCCTTGCTGACAGTTTGGGTCCATGGCTTCGTGGGGTCTGCGCCACACTCGAACTCTACCATCAGCTCGTAACAACTGAAATCGTGACTCATCTGACCACGCCACGGTTTTCCACTGGTCTAGGGACCAGTCGATATGCTCACGAGCCCAGGAGAGTCGCTGCAGGCGACGTCGTGCTGTCAGTAAAGGCACTCAAGTCGGTCTTCTGCTGTCATAGCCCAAGGAAGACAAATTTCGCCCTAAAGTCCTATCGGACACGTCCATCGTACGCCCCACATTGATTCCTGCAGTTATTTGACGAAGTGTTGCGTGTCTATTAACATTGACCATTCTACACAGACGTCGGCGGTCTCGGTCGTTAAGTGCAGGTGGTCGCCCACTGCGCTGTCCATGATTTGATGTGATGCCTGAAATTTCATACTCTCGGCACACTCTTGATACTGTGGATCTCGGAATGTTGAATTCACTAACGATATCCGCAATGGAATGACCCATGCGTCTAGCTTCAACTAACATTCCACGTTCAAAGTCTGTTAATTCTCGTCGTGCCGCCATAAATCACGAAAAACCTGTTCACATGAATAACTTGAACACAAATGAAAGCTCTGGAAAACGAACTGCGCATTTGTACTTTTTCGCTGCGATACTACTGCCATCTGTATATTTGCATTTTGCTATCCCATGACTTTTGTCACTTCAGTGTATATATTTTTTTCTATTAGAGGTCTCCATTTTTAAACTAACATTTTTGAATAATTAAACTGACCATCACATACCCGCATTTATTCAGATATTTTTACAAAAGACACTATGATAAAATTTTTTAATTAAAAATTATATAACAACGAAGAAAAGCATTTAGAAATATAAACCTGATTTATTTTAGATTTCAAGTGGAGTCGGAGCATAACAAGAAATTATTTCATATATGACAAGGAACCAGCCCAAAGAGAAACACGAGCTCTAATGTTACCTAAAACAATTTAGTATATTAACAACGCGTTCCTCTCTGATATGCACAGTTTTGTTTCACACTGTAAAAACATTTACGTTATAAGGATGATTATCGTAAAACGTAGACTTTAAAAGCGAAATCAAAATAATTAAGGATGTACCATCGTTTTTGGTGACCAGCTGGTTTGTCCATCATGCATTTAATATTATTTTAATAATGTAAATTAATTATATATTTGCAATCAATTTAATTTTTGTTCAATTAAGGCATTAATTGCAAGAAAAGAACAAGTTGTATTTAGTTGTGAATAATTATGAGAAATACTTCTTTTTAGTTTTTTATGAGAATTACTGTTTAAGCAAATATATAAATAATCAACATAACCTTTGGAGAGAATTATCTTTTAGTTGATAGAAATACTATTAAATGATTAAGCTAAGAAATGAATATATTAAAATTAACAAAAAAGTTCATTTTTAAAATGACTTTTTATTCAATGCTAAAAAAAAGCCATAAAAACTGGTAAAAGTAAGATAATAAACTGCATTTTATTAGAAAAGAAAACCGATGATGTTCCAGTTATGTTTAATACCCAATTTTTAATTGCATGATAACCTAAAATAAATGAAATGAAATAAATAAAACATGAATAATAGAAATAAAAATAATAAAGTAGATTTGAATCTTCATTCAAAAGATTATAGGAAGCCATGCTTGTAATTTTAATTGTTCAGTTTTATATTTTTTTAAAAATAAAATAATAATAATATGCACATATGTATTTAATATCACTGCAATATACTCATATAGAAGTAAAGTTAACTGAAAAACTAATTTTTTTTTAATTTTAAAATGGTGCAAACTTGTTTTTGGTTAGTGATGTGATTCGAAATTATGAAAGAAAATGCTTGAATTTTGTTAATTTTTTTTTAATTTTAATTTAATTTTTCGGACAGCACTTCTTAATATTGCTATCCAAGAAATAGTTAACTGTCAGTCAAATATGGGACTTCTCAAATCCAACAATCTACCTCAAAAGACGCATTACAATCTTTTTTAATAGGAAAACATTTTCGAAAGTTTTTACAGAAAAACATCAAACTTTTCCCGTTGTTATTAAATAATAAAAATTAGAAATTGCTCTACCAAACTTTACACTCTCCCAACCTCCAAAGCGTATTTATTTTCCTCTGCAAACACGTAATAATTTCTCTTTTATTAGAAAAGGATTAGTATATAGTAAAATATTTATATGTATATTATATGCAGAATCCTTACAACCAAATGTTACTTCGAATCGCAATAACATAAAAGCATTTATTTATAAAAATTTTGTATAAAAATATTTCCTATTATTTCCAACGGTTGGAGACGTATTCTTTCAAGTGAAAATAATTATACAATAATAAAATAAATAAATAATAGATAAAAACATTAATGTTTTTAATAAATAATAATTTTTAGCAAATGACTTAAAAAAATTCTCAATAAATAAATACATTTTAATAATAATAATAAATTTATTTACATTGAATTCATTTTCAAATAAAAATAAAAAATTATCAGATAAATTTCAATGCAAGCGTAAAAGCAACGAGTAAAATTTCAGAAAAAGAGTAAAATAAACAAAGCAGTTTGATGATTCAAAGTTATAGCAAGCAGAATAAAATGGTGAACAAAATCGGTGAATAAATATTAAACAACAAAAGGAAATGGAAAAGGGATGGTTTCCAGTGATTTTTAATAGCCAATCTAGTGCTGTAAAATTTCTATTATGATTGTTAAATCATATGCGCTCAGAGAAACTTGCTAGAAACTCACAGTATGCATAATTGAAAACATTAATACATCGACTTATTTTATGCAAGTTCAGAAAAGAGATTTTAAAATCATTTGAATCAATAATTCTATTTAAAATATCTGACTCAAATTTTATACGAATCTCTTCTCTCTCAAATTTTATACGAATGCTTTTAGATTAATTTTATCAACAATTATGTCTTTCCTTTTAATGAATCTTTTTGCATAAGCAATGCGAGAAATAAATAGCAGTATTTATAATTGAGTTTTCCCATTTTATTTTTAGCTGCTATTTATGACAATCCTCTTGTTTCATGAAGTGAAATGCATTGTAACCAGGTCATTTTGAAATAATTTTAATTTTAAAAAATTATTTTATTTTTAAGTTGTGATTTATATTTGCATTTACTTTAATAGTATTTATGTACATCTGATTATCTTGTAACTTTGTTTATTCCTAATATTATTCAATCTAAAAATAAATATTTAGTTTTGTTTGTCTGCAATCATTCATAATAAATTTGTTATGTAGTTTTCTTTCTAATTCAACAAAATAGAATGCATCATATTTACCTAATTGGCAGTTATTTTATTAAAAAGTCGTCTGTTTTTAAGTTACAATACTTAATTTTTAGTCACTTATTTTTTTCATTGTGGTTCCTATAATATAAGTTTGTCTGTATTTTTCCAGTGATTATATCTTTGTTTTCTAAATATCTTATGCTCAAAAATGGATGTATTATTGCAGTATTGATGCTTAATAATATTCATCTTGAAAATATTGGATAAGAAAATGGAAGATTTGCTAAGGAAGAAAATCCAGCTGGCAGTGGCAAACTAGATGATCTGTTCATCTGTGATAGCAGTTATTTGTATGCATCACAGCTGTGATAGATCTTCTTGAATGGATATGCCAATAAATTATTCATTTGCATCTTAGTGTAATATTGATTTTTATATTGTATTGTATTGTGATCTGTGAGTCCTCCCCCTTCCCAAATAACACCTTAAAAATTGTTTAATAGTTGCATAACTATTAATATTTTTATTTGCATATTCAGTTTATTTTCGTATATGTATTCAGTTTTTCAATAATGTATCTATAATGGAAAATTGAAATGCTATTTGTTCATTTTTTTAAACTAATTCAAAATATGCAATGTATGTAAATATTTTGAGCTACACCTACATTTTAGAAGTTTTTTAAAATATTCTATTTTTGAATTGTGTCTATTTAATATGTATTTTATAGATTTTAGTTTTTTTTTAATTTCATTTGTAAATAGATATGATCTAAAAATAGAATAAATGCCTTAATTCTTAGATGATTATAAATGCCTTTTAACATTGAGTACTAAGAAAATGAATTTGAATATGAAGTAATAATTCTTATTTTATTAGTTAATGAATATTAATTATTCTAGATAATTAATAATAAAATTAATATGATTTTGTAAAATTACTAATCAATATTCCGTTTTCATATTTAACTTAGCAAAAAGTATGAAAAACACAATAGAAATGCTATGATGCCTGCCATAAGAAGTTCATTTAATTCTATTTTTAAAATTTATTAAATACTAGCCGCCTTTGGCGACCAGCTGGTTCACCATGAGTAATGCATTCTAAAAATTTTTTTCGATGATGTTGCCAAAATATTAAATATTTTTTAAAGAAAGAGAAAAAATTATTCAATAAATGATTTAAATGTTGCAAACGATTATAGAAACCTTGGCTCTGCATTCATTTTTTTAGAAACTATCACATTTTATAATGGAAAAAAAATTATTGAATTAATGATACAGATATTGCAAACGATTATAGAGATATGCCATTAAGTCGGGATTTTAATGCATATCCTGTCTAAATTCAATCAGGTTTACCGTAAATAAAGAAGATTTGTTGAATTAATGATTAAGATATTGCAAACGATTATAAAAACCTTTGCTTTACATTTATTTTTTAGAAGATATCACATTTTATATTTCTTTTATTTTATCCAGTCACATGATAAAAAAAACATGGTTAAAATATTTCTTTAAAAATTCGTTAAAAACAATAGCTTAAGTTCTACATTAAAACACTGATACCATTAGAAAGCTAATTTTTAATCTTTAAATGGATGTAAAAATCATGTGTGCGCGATAATATTTTCGGAAGTTATAGCCGAAAAACGTCAAAATTTCGCTTTAATTTTAATTAATTCTAATTCTAATTAAAAATTCGAAAAAAGGGCTCCGAGGTGCACATTCCCGACCTCCAAAGTATATATGTACTGAATTTGGTAGCTTTAAGTCCAATGGTCTGGCCTGTAGAGCGCCAACACACAAACACACGCACACGCACACACACATTGAGCTTTATTATAAGTATAGATGCATTTTAATATGGAACTATTTTTAATGGACTCTAGAAATTAGGAGTAAAGAAATCTAAAGACTAAAGAAACTATTATGTTTTTTTTTAATTTTTATTATTAAATAAAATTCACTATGAGAAGATATAGCTTTCAAAAGATAAAAATGTAAATAATGCTTACTGATAAACGTTATCCCTTTGCTTTCCGTACAGAAGAACCTAAATAATTTTCCTTCTATATATAGCATAAAAGTAATTCCAGAAATCCTAATTCAATTTAATTGTCATCTACTCCAATTTAATTCCTCTCCCTTTTAATTTGGGCTTCCTGTTATTTTCTTTATTAATTTTCTTCACTTTTATTTTCTACTTATTATCTACCACAGTGTAAAATTATTACTAAGTTTTCATCCATGTTAGCTGATTTATCTGTTTCTTTAATTGAAATTGCTAATTATTGCTTTTAATATAAGCGATGAACAACTGGTCACCGAAAGCGATTAATTTCTTTTAAGGAAAAAGAATATATATCAGTCCTTTGCTTATATATTGAAGAGTACTAATTTTGAATAATATTTACCTCAAATGTCGAAGTCTGATACTACAGGGTGATTCTTCTTTTCTGCTTGAATCAAAAATGCCTCTATTTTAAAAATGGCAGATCATTTAAATTGAGAATAATACTAATGTATTTTTTCTAAATTAATAGAAACATTCTTATTTCTGTAGGTAATAAATGGTGATTGAATATTTAAGTAAAGATTTTTTTATTGCTTTTTGTTTAGTTTTCTCTGCATTCAAATCTAACGGAGATCCATGCCGATTCTGTAGTGCAAGTTAAAAGAGACCGGTTTTTTCCCTCCATAATATAATTAAAAATTATTTGTGGAATAGTATGATTAAATTGTCTCGGTTATTTATGGAAACTAATATTATCAAAGAAATATAGACAAATTTTTGTTTGAAGCAAGAAAAGTGACATTTTGATAGTTTTATATTTTTCAATGTTAGTTTTGTTCCTATGTTAGTTAAATTTTATTTTCAGATTTTTTTTATTTTCATATCAAAAGTATAAATTTATTGCTACTTATTATGCACTTTTGTATTTAATTGAATTCAATTTTGTTTGTTATTTCAAATTAATATTTTTTTATCGACTGGATTATCGAATATGCTGTTCGATGCATTAAATGCTGGCAATGTTTATTTCAGTTTGCAGTTCAGAAAGGATATAAAAATTTCCCACAATAATTTTTTTGTAATAATTTTTTTTATAATTCATAAAAGAGTTAAGTGATTTATGACGTCAAAGCTTATTTTTTACTTCCTGGTATAACAAAGTATGCAAAGTGAAAGTATTGTTATCGTCAAAAATTCAAGAAAACCATTTCAACTCGAAATTTTAACAAGTCTCAGTATCTCAGACTTTCCTGGGTTCGAGACTTGATTCCACCCAAGAACCGCCGTGTGAGGGGGTCTGTTGCCCGTTAAATCTGTCAGGCCAAATGTCCTCTCGCTGGTGTGGCGTGGTGTGGAGAGGGGGGTGCCAGTTCAGGTGTCGTCCTCGTCATCTGACCGTGGTTCAAAATTACGAGGTCCGTCCCAAAATTGCCCTCGTGTTGCTTTAAACGGGACGTTAATATAACTAAACCAAACCAAACTCAGACTTTCCTGAGTCTATAAACCACTGTTTAGGAATTATGTCTGTTTATAAGTCTGTGAATACATTAATCGAAAAGTTTCTTTAGCAAGACAAATTGAAATTTTATTGCATGTTCTTTGCGACAAATTTGAAGATTTCTACCAAATTTTGAATGAAATCCATTGATGTGAAGTCAGTTTGGCTATTGGAATACAAATGAATATTTCAGACGGTAAATAGCTATACGAATAAAACCGGCATACAAATTTTAGCATTTAAATTAGATGCTTATCGAATTTTGAAATAAATTAATCATGGAGTTGAATATTAGTTAGTCTGTATGCGATAATATAAAAACATAACGACTTAGATAAATGAAATTTACAATATGATTATGCATTCTGTGAATTACACAAATGCATTATGTGTAAAATATTGATTTTAATAGGTTGAAGAAAAGGGCATTCGCCATACATATTTGGTTTTCTTCACCGTACTGTGAGCCTAAAACTCATTTGCGTTTGTCTGAAAATAAAAATCTGAGCATTAATGGCTTTGACGGCAATGTTGCTCAGATTTTTATGCCTATGACTATTTGGGAAGGGAGTTGATGCCTTTATTAGAATGTATAATGGAAAGTTACACTTATTCAATGGTCTACTTTTGTACATTAATTTTCCTATTTTGAATATTTAATTGTACTAATTATATTGATTTTATATGGGATAAACCCGTCGTTCGAAAGAATAAATTTACTTTGAGTAAAGAATCGAAATACGGTTTTTCAACAACGAGCTTGCATTTCCTATCAGCCTAAGAGTTTTACGCAAGCGTATTAAATTTTTTTAACATGAATCATTTCGCTCATTGATTATGTGAGACATTTTTTTCTTTCGGTTTAACAAATTTTGAATTTTATAATATAATTTCGTGAATATTTTTTTTAAGTTTCATATGATGCTTTTAAACATTTTTATTTGGATTTAAAGAGTTAAATTACAACGAATATTAATACCCACTTTAAAAACATTATTTTTCATCTAATTTTCTTTAATCTTTTAAATTATTAATAAAAACTATTTTGTAAAATTTAAATAATACTCCATGTATTACCAAACAAGAATTCTTTTATTTGTCAAATGCTATTTAATAATAGACATGATATTGTTTTAAATTTTCGTTTAATACCGAACTAGCAAAACTTGCTAAGTAACCAATAACAAACACACTTTTTGTAACATTTATTTTGTAACATTTTATTTATTTCTTTTAAGATATTATAACTCTTGAAATTTTGTCAAACTAGGAGATTATGTGATGTATTTATGTTTTTAAAATCTTATTTCTGTTAAAATAATTCGATTGACGAAATAACAAATTTTTAAATCTTGATTTAATACTGAAATACAAAAGTTGCTAAATAAAATTCGAAATCGAAATGCATTTTGCAAGCTTTCAACCTAAAAATTTACTTTAGTTCACCATAAACATGACATTTTTAATATAAATTGCTCTGCTCATTGATTTTTGCATATTGAATTTCTGAAAAGGTAATCTGACATTTCCTATAATATTATAAAGGTAAGTTTTGGGTCAACCCCTTCCTCCTTAAGGTACAGGGAAGTTGGTTGCGAAAAAGCCGCTACCGTCAGAGATAAAATAGACCTCCTACGATGGCGTAGTCACTTTTCACAATGAGCTCCCCTCCAAAGAAAGTAGGCCCCTAAAACACGACCATCGTTTACGATGGTCGTGTCTTAACTGCTTGGGACATGACTTTCCAATTGCATATTCTGTTCACTCTTGGCCCCATCTATTGGTAGAATATAGAACTAGAGTTAACATTTTAAAGAAACAACATATATTTTTAATTCAATTTTTTCAGAACATATTTTGTAAATGGTTTAATAAAAAATAAATTAAATTAATAGTTTTGAAAAAAATCAAATTTAAAATGTAAACTGAAATAGGATAAATTAATTCAATCACACTTTACTTAAATTAGTAAATTAAATATTAATTACAATTAAATTTAATACTAATTAATAATTTTTAATAAATGATTTGATTGAAATAACAGATATTTGGAACAAATATTTAAAAATAACAAGAGCAAAATTATTTGTTATGCATCTTTACATGATATACAGAAGGTATATGCATCTCTACATAATATGGATTGCATCTCTACATGATATACAGAAGGTGAGTTCATGATCAAAGATCACTTCTGAAGACTATTTAATCCACAATTGGAATAGATGTATTTTACAGTTTCATAAGAGAATTTAAATGTATATTTCTCTTCCAACAAAAGTGGATGTAGACTCTTCTCAGAAGAAATATTTTATTAAATTCACTTATTAACTTTTATTAACATCACTTTATTTTAATTACATTTTTGCAAATGCCTATTAAATTGATGTTGCTGCCTTGACATGAGATCAGCCATTTTTGCAATTCCATCAATGAATGATGTCAGATGAGTAAAATTTGGTTAAGATGAAAAATAAAAGGGTTACATTGAGGAAACATCTTTGTGGAACTTTCTTAGCATGAATAAATTACTAGCACCAGCATAAAAAGTTCGATGAGATAAAAAGTTTTGTAAAAAATATGGACGATTTCTAATTAAAATTACAGTTAAAAAGTATTGAAAATATGTCATAGTGCAAAGCATAGTGATGCTTTCTCAATATTGAAGAAATGGAGACAATGTGATTCCTCATTTCAAATGTGTTATATTTCTGGGTTTCATTTTTTGTAATAGAAAAATTAACAGAGTTTAAAATGTAAGGTTATTGGATTCACAAATTATTGGGTCATGTGATAGAGAGGGCCATTGGTGTCCTTAATGTAATTGATAAATTAAAATTTTTTAAAAACCTGTGCATAAAATATATGTTATAACTGGCTCCAGATTTCCCTATGCAAGTACTTCCAGCACTAATTATGTACTTTCCTTAAAAAATTATTTCGGAAACCTCCTGTAATTAATCCAAGAACAAGAAATGCTTTGAGTAAATTCTTCTAGCATTATCTAAGAACTTTAATATTCCCATCGATTTCAATAAAATGCATTCTCAATTAAAGTATTACAGAAAAGTTTTTGTAAGTACTTTCTATAAAGGTGTAGTACCCTCACCCACAAAATTTTGGAATCTTGAACAAAGTCATGGGCACCACGAGTGCTTAGGTTTTAATTGAAGATTTTGCAGCACATGAGCACTTAATTTTGCATTGTATAGTGATGAGACTTGGTTTGGCTGTATTAATATCCCCTTTTAAAACAAACATTAGAACTATTATGAGATGAAAAGTAATTTTGAAACCGCTCACATAATGAAAACAATACCCGAAATGGTATCCTTCAACAAACTTCTGAATCATACCAGTGGAAAAATATTTGGTCAGATTTAATGTTGCAAATATCTCCTTATAAGACAGTTCTTCAGGGGAATGGTGTCGAAATTGCAACCCTCTGCACCAAAGTTGATACTACCACCAGCCTGCTGTAGTCAATGTATACATAAGAGCAAAACTCTATCGAAAGGAGAAATAAAACTATCCGAATCTGGCAACTAACTTGTTAGCCCAGGTTTTTTTCATTTTTTTATTGTTAGATGATTAGTAAAGAATACGTTTTTCCCCTCAAAATTCAGTACTATTGAAAATATTAGTTTAATCATCAATTTACTGTTGTTGCAAATTAAAAAATGTATATCATGAAATAAACGGAAATGAAAAACTTAATTCAGAGTTCATGTCCAAAGAAATGTTCATGAAACCTTACTTTCAACACTGGTAAAAGTGTTAATTAAATGTTTTGATGGAAAAATAAATTAGTTTGAATTTTATCAGCAAATTAAAAACAAAGCATAGAATTATGTAACTGATATCAATAAAAAGATATTTTTTAAATTTGAAGATATTGCAAAAACCATCTTAATAAAAAAAAAGTCTTGGAAAATATGGTAATCAGTTTTGATAATTAAATTGAAGTGAATACCCATTGCAAAAATATATCCATGTTTTCATGTTTGATTAAACTTTCTGTTTAATGCTTATTTCTTGATTTCTTTTACATCTTGTTTCTTTGACTGAATGAATTTTTTGGAACATGAACCTTCTCATGGTTATGTGTAATAATTCTTTTCAACTCCATAAATTAGTAGAGTATTTGATTTAAATGCAGAAGTAAGAGCGTTCAATAAAACAGTCTGAAATGTTCATATAAAGATTTGTTTGTGTTTGACTGTTGCTATTCATCAATAAGTGATTTCTCTGCCATGCATGCTAGCATTTTATATATAAAGATAGTCACGGAGTCCTTGTGACATTTTAAAATTGACTATAAAATTTATATTATCAGTTTAAATAGTAGTCATAATTAACTAAAACATTGAACATAGTAAATTTTTGGTATAAATGCTGGTAAAAAACTGGTTTATATTCAAATTTAATTTTAATTTTAATAATTAATAATTCCAGTAATAAAAATAATTTAAAAAATTAAATTGATTAAAAATATTTCAAAAAGTATACTAATTAGCACTCAAAATTCTCTTTGATTAATAAATACTTCATTTGCTTATTTATTTTTCCTCTACTAATGTCATAACATTTTGACCAAAAGTAAAATATTGTCCAAATAAAATTGCACAAGAGAAAAAAATAACTAGATTTAAATAATCTACAAATTCAATGGAAATCCTACTTTACCATTAATTTCATAATTACTGTTAGTTCAATGAATTAATTACTTTTGGTGTTATAAATAGTCAACTTGCATTACAACATAACATTTCATTCACACTATTCTTAACAATATTTGAAAGCTGAAAATTTTTTATTGTTTTTTGGTTATTATATTTTCCATCATATTCATCAGTGTATTTTATACCATTTTTTATTTTCAATTCACTCCAAGGAAATGCATTTAATCTGTAAATCCCATTATAGATAGTTTACCTTGTTTGTTTTTGTTTTTTCTTGTTTTACATTGTAGGCAGGATGAAAGAATTTTTTTTTTTCATTAAATATTTTTCATGAAGATATTTTTTAAATTTAATTTTAATATTGGCTTCAATAAATAAAAATGCATATAAATAAATAAAATGCTTAATTTTTAATATAAAAAAGAAATGTATACAACATTTACAATACTGTATCATTAAGCAATAATAAAGTTTTGGCAATAATTAAATATATATATTATTACTTGTTAATATTTGTTTATTGACACCATTTCCAATTTTTGTCTCATTTGTATCTCCTTTTCTCTTTTGTAGGTTGGTAACAAAAGAACTAAATTTGTTAAGGATTCATAATCTTATAATAGTTCTAACCTAATAATCAATTAATGTGAAATCCAAGCATAGGCTGATTTACTAATTACAAGAACACTTGAGAAATAACCATATTTTTTAAAGGAATTATTTCACTTTCTTATGTTTTATGCAATAATAAAGTTTGTTATGTTTCAGAATCATTATTAAAATATTACAAAAAACACTTATTGAAATATATGTTGTAGATGGCTCTCAAAGAGGATTTTCCAATCCTCTCATATTTGATGCATAAAAACTTGGTCACAAAAAAAAACTATGTTGCATATTTTAAACGATTTTCCATATATTTACAATATATAATTCAAAGTCTCACTAGTCATGGTATCTGCTTCTCGATCGATGACTAAAAGATCGATGACTATCTGAATACTTGTCTCTTGCATAATTTCTGTCATTGTAAGAATGTCTGTCTGAATCATCTCTACATTCACCATGCGATTGTTTGTGTATCACAAGAGGTCTTTTGAAAGGACGCTCTTTACAGCCAAATCTCAATTGTCCTGATTCTTTTCTTCCATTGAATCCTCCTCCTATTAAAGAAAAATATAAAAAAGTGATTATTAGTAGTAGTATACATAGAATTTGGAAATTAAAAACAAATATATAATCTAAATATTTTTGAGTAAATTAATTATTTAATGAGTAAAATATTATTAATATTTGAATGAAATATATTAAATAAAATGATTATATTCAGTAATTTTCATAAAAATCATTAATAGTTTTAAATTCAAATATTTAAGTTAAAATTAATATTAAAGTTACAAATCATTGAAAGATTTAAAGTGGGGAGAATAATAATAATATTTTCATAAAGAGAAATAGCAGCAATAGTAAAAACAAAAGAAAATATATAAAATTTATTGTCTTTACAACTAAAAATGGAATCAAATACTCTTCCATGAATCTAAGTTAGTAAAAAAACATCTAAAACACTAATTCTTGAATTTTCTGCAGACATTTTCAGATGAGCTAAGAATAAATAATAGCCACTTCAAAATTTGAAATAAATATGAAAATGAAGCATTAATTAAGAATAATAAAAATAAACTTAATTTAAAGTTTTAATTCTAAAAAAAAAAACATATAATGGATTTCAGTACATATTTTGAATCAAGGGGCTTTTTGGTGCTAGGTATTAAAGACACATAAGGAGGTACAAAATTTTCCTAAGGCTAATATTTGTCTAAACATCACTTTTAATGCTGAAATTTATTATTCAATAAACCTAGCATTTATAAGGAATATATAGTTTTGTAACAAAGCAATAACAATTTCTAATGTGTAATCCTAAAATAGCTAAATGAATTTTTTATTTTGACATTCTAAGAAAAAATGAAAAGAAGTAATACAAATAATTATGAAATTACTGAAAAGAAAAATAAAATGGAAAATCAGTCTGTCATGTAACACTGTATTGCAATAAATAATCAGATTTTATCTTATAAATTAAAATCCACATATAGTGATCTGCATCTTACAGACCATTAAAAAAACACAAATTACATTTTTCAGAATTTGCAAAACAACGGACATAAAAATAACAATAATCATTTATAGCATTTTATTTTACCTAATCTTCTAGGTATCCATCCTTTAAGCATTCTCTCACATTCAAAATCTACAATAACTTCCTTGTCATCAATTATTGTATGGTCAATATCTCTTTTTGCCTTCACAGTATCATATTCATCATAAAATTCAATAAATGCATATCCTTTAGAAAAGCCAGTCACAATATCTCGAATAAGACGTAATCTTTTGATTTCACCATAATGAGAAAATATCTGTAAAGAAATAAAACTAATAAGACACTTTTAATAGAAAACTAAAAAGTTACAAAAAAATATCTTTTTAAAGATTTGATACGATGCAATTATATTTTTAATAAAAATTGAAAATGGGCTATCGCTTTGTCATAATTAATTCTGATAAAATATGAAGAATTTATCTAATTTTATAACATAAAACTAACAAGAAACCTACAAGAAACTAAAACATTACAAAGAAATTCTTTTTAAATATTTGACCAATATATTTTCAATAAAAATTGGAAATATGCTATTAGCTTATCATAATTAATTCTATGACAAAATATCAGGAATTAATCTAGTTTAAAAACTAATATTTTTCAATTTCTACTAAATTATCCAAGTGAAATATGTCGCATATAAGTAAGTTCATAAAACTTTCATTATAATTCTAAAATAAATTTCATTAAAATAAAATTAACTAATAAGATTAAAGTTTAAAAATATTATTATTGATATTGTTTTACATGGAAATCCACTTTTGCTATTTTGTACTTAGTTGCAAATTACTTCTAAGTTATAAATATTTCCTAATTAACCTTTTAAAAAAATTTTGAAAGGCAACAATCAACATATTATTAGTTGTCCTTTTAGTTACACTTATTTTAAAAAATTAAGATCTTTAGCTAATCAAAAGATTTGATTTTACAATTTTTACCATAAGTGTTTAAACACAATAATCATATTATCATATGTCCTTTTATCTTTATCACATTGCCTTATATCTTGAACATGAGAATCAAGATAATAAAACAAAAGAAGAACTGTTTGCTATGCATAGAACAATTTATTTAATAGTTTCAACTACATAGATATAATAAACATGACATATACAAATTACTGAATAAGTACTGATATGATGTCCCAATTAAATAATGAGTTTTTATAATTTATTTTATCATTACAACAGAAATTGGTAGATGCAATTAAGATTTTACTCTTCAAATATCCTTGTTTCAATACACTTAACTTTTAAAATTTTTATTACCAGTTTTAAAAACATAATAAGATCCATGACCATATTTTTATTCTTTTCTATATCAAGATATTTAATCACCAACTTCAAAAAGTATATTTTATAGAGAAAAAAAAAAAACTAAAGATATAAGCTTATATTGACACTAATATTCAAGCTATATATATATATATATATATATATATATATATATATATATATATATATATATATATATATATATTACATACAATAATTTTTAACATTATAATAAAAAGATCATGAATGTAATACAAATATGCATTCAAAAAAATTAGAAAAAAAGTGTGTATTGTAATTCAAAATTTTTAAATACTCTTTAATTATTAAAATATATTATTTCTGACAATCTAATGTAAATACATTTATTCAGACAATTATTTTATTTAAACTGGATTACTAAATCACCGAATTTCACCTTTCTTAAAGTACTTTCATCGGTAGATGGATTTAAACGACCTATAAACACAGTAGCTTTAGGGTCTCCAACAACTAATTTGTTAGGTTTATATTCAGCCTGAAAAACAAAAGAACTACAATAAATAATTTCAATTTTTCTATATAATGAATCAATTTAAATCGAGTGCTTAAAATATTAAAATAAATTATATAATACTAGGAAATAGCTTACAAGAAAATAGAGCAACATGAACAATAAAAGAGTGCAATTCCCACTTTTATTTGTTATTACTTGTTAAAATTTAAAAAAATAATAACAGTAAAAATCAAGAAAAATTATAAATTTTATTTAAAATTCGTTTTTTTCAAATAATAGAAAAAGCAGCTCTAATTTTATCTTTTATTACAAACCCAATGCTAACAATATGGAACAGTCCACACTGCAGGTGGCAGCAAAGTCATTCAACATAATTACATCGTAAGCTGTTCCCAATGGAAAGGATTTTTTAACTATAACTATTAACATGAAAATAAAAAATTGAGGCACTCTTTTTTAATGCACTTAGTTTCATTTAAAGATTATCACTCTACTAGTTCTATTTTCTAATTTAATCTTTCAATAACAATCCTGTCTCAAATATTTAATTAAAATGTTGAAAATTAAAAGCTGCCTTTTCATTTACTTACTAATATTCCTGCAACATAAATATAAATTTTTAAAACTTTTTATTATACAAACAGTTTTTCAACGTAACCAGCTGTGTTTAAATTACACAGATAATATACAGAATCCTTCATCTTTAGCTATCAGCAATGGAAAAAATTAAATGATTAAATACTTAATGAAACTATAAAAGTGCTTTGAATCTCGCAGTAGCAATATAAAATTAATCTTTAAGAATACAGGCAGGTGCCACCCAGGGAAATGATAGTGATGAATTCAAACGACTAATATCTGCATCTCATTAACCAGTTTTACCAAAATCCATTTAGTTCCTAACTCGAGTTTAAATTTGAAAACAGCATTTTATTCCAAAAACCTTTTGTCACTGTTTCTTAAAATCTCATCTGGTGTACAGAATATGCCATCCCTATTCTTATATAAATTAGTTCTGTTTTTTTCTTTAATAGTACAGAAGTTGCTTTACGAATTATATTGCTTTTTATTATAATGTATAAAATGTAAAACTAAAATTATATTTAAAAAAATATTTTATGTCAAACATTTTGTTTTTTCTCCATAAGACAACATTATTATCATTCAAAGGCCAATATCAAAACACCGATTATATTCATTTCATTTTCAATTTAAAAAATTACTTCATCTATATTAAATTGTATTTTTTTTTTTAATTTTCAATTAGAATGTTGATTAATTGAAAATTGATCAATACATTAAATGTATGTTTTCCTGCAATAATTTTTGGAAATATTACAATTAAAAAATTATAGTTTCTTAAAATTTGAGGGGAAAAAAACAATTTTTTCAATAATTATAAACTTTTTCTCTTTTTCATTCACTTTAATAAAAAATTTTAAGCTTCTTTTAGAATATATTTCATTGATGAAGTTAAATTCAAAGTTGCTACTAATATTAACAGCAACTTTGAATTTGTTTGGATTGCCCCCCCCCCCTCCTCCCATTGTGATCAAGATTAGAAGTGATTTATTTTCCTAATTGAGTAAATTTCAGTATAATGATTTTAATATTTTTTTTTATATTCTGCTACATTTAAAATTAAAATTCAAAATAAACAATAGTGACATATTTCAAAGTTTGCCAATGTTTAAACATGGCTGCTCTTTTCTGAGATATAATTGTTTAGATACAGATGTAAATTAGTGAGCTGAAAAGCACAACGAACAGAAAAGTATAAGGCTTCAAAATATTTTGTGGGGAAACAATTGAAAATTTTAACAACCATAAATTTCAAATAATTGACAAAGGAGCTAATTTAGAATATATTTAGAATGAAAATAATAATAACAAAATCTAAAATTCATAATTAAATCCTAGCAAATAGAATTATTTTTAAATATATCCTTGTTTAATAAATATAATAATTTTATTCTTAAATAGGAGATCATTTCAGTATTTTAGCAGTCACTTATTTTTATATAAATATACATTTGATTCTCATTCATTTTGGTAAATTTGGATATTTAATTGCTAAAATATATCACTTTTAATATGAAAAAATACATAAATAGTTTCCAAATACAATATAAAGCCTAAACTATTAATAAAATCGTAAAGCCCTACTTGCATAGCTCGAACAATTCCATGATCATGAGGAATAGTATCTGTACCATCAATACTACCAGCTTTAAGAGGATCATAGATGCGAGGAATAGCTTCCCATAAATGAGTAGACATGTTCATATTCCTAAAATTAATTATAAAATAAATAATCAAAAACAAAACAATCAAAAAGCTAAAATTTATAATTATTTTTTATATACAAAATTACACATAATATATTCATAGAATGAGTCCTGACACTTTTTTGCATATAATAATGTGCCTGACATGTATACCTGCAATTCAAGTATAAAATAATTTTAACTACAGAATTCAATTAGAAATGCTTCAATATTATTATAGGAATTAAAATAATAATGTCCCAAATAGGATGCATCATATAATTAGGATAAATTCATAGTCAAGGGGTAAACATTCCTTATTCTGATTCAATATTGAGTTTCTAAAACTTTTGAACTGTTTATTACATGTCAGCTGCAAAAACTTTGCAATCCCATATATGATAAAATATTCTTTTCTTGCAATACCAAGTGTATGTATAACAAGTAAAAAAGAAATTAATTAATGACAAAATTAAATAAACCTTTTATGTAATTTATGAAATATTGTAATTAATGGTTCTTTCTAAATTAATAGTGTTTTCTAATACTGAAAGTTCTGAAATGGGCTCAAACGAATTTGTGTTTTTGTTGTTGTTGTTAATTTTTATTGAATTTATAATTTTTTTTAATTGAAAATTCTTGTATTTTTTAATCAAAGTTTACTTGAAGCTCTCATGTCTATTCATAGAAAACTGTGCTATAAATAGGCATGAGTAATTAGCTTTTCTATGAAAGAATAATTGATCCTGCAACTGCTTATTCAGTGATTTCCACAGATTGAATATCAGCCTATTTTTCTCTCTATTCCACTATTTCCATTGACCGATGTATTTATTTTTAATCATAGCATATTTGAGTTATATGATGCTTATATTAAATAGCGTTAATAACAATTTGCTTCATGTTTGATGCACTGGAATTGTAAGTAAGCATTGCACCTAAATAATGATTTTGAATTAATTAGTAGTCGGAGAGTTAATAAATGCATAAATAAATTACTAAGTTTATCATAATAATGAAATTTTATTTACAATAACTTTCTAGAAGAATATGTTTTTCTTTTAATGCCCTCAATAAATTAAAATTTAAATTAAAAAAATTTCAATTAATCAGTCAGAGTTCTAAAAAATTGAGCTTTTAATTTTATTCAGAACTGTATTAAATTGTGTAAGGGCACTAAGACAATATTAGTTTTAATGGTCCCCTTTCAAAATCAGATATATTTGTCAATTTTATTTCACCAGTTTTTAAATAACAAAATATTATAACTAATTGAAATAATTTTGTAAACATTCCAAAAATTGTAGTAAAAAGTTTGGCCCATTTTTATAAAAATATTAGGCTACACTGTTCTGTAAGCTTGAAAAAAAAAAAAAGAATGTTTTTAAATTTAATTGATTAAAGATATTAATTTGAATAACTTCAATTTTATGTATTTCAGAAATCAGAATTAAATATTCAAAAAATGTTACAAAAAAAAATGTTCCAGATTTCATATGTTCACAAAAACGTAGTAGTTTTGGCTGTTTAATAACCTGGATGTTAACTTTAATAATAAAATGCTCTCTCTTCAGATTTCTTGAATAAGATAAAATAAACATTTTAAGTTTAATTTTATTCTTCACTGAAGAGAAATCAGCAAGCTTTTTGAAATTGAGCTTCATCCTTTCGACTGGCTTTTTTCCAAAATCTGATATAAATTTTCAGTTCTGAATATAAATTTCATCCAGCAATCTTTTCTTTTTCAAGTAATCATATCCATATACATCCTGGCAGATACAGAGAGATAAGTCTAAAAATTTCCCTTTCAAATTCAAGATATAGATTAAAACATGGATTCTGATTAAAACAAGGAGATCAGGATATGCAAACAATTATTATTGATTTATTTACTTTGAAATTCAAGGTAGTTCATTAAAAAAAAGTTTCAATCCTGAATTGACAGTTTCTACAACCTTTTTTTCTTCCCTATTCTTTCTTATTGCTAGTTTACTTAATAAATTTTATTAAAAAACTACGTGATATCACTGATTTGAAATTGAGGGAGATAAAGTAGCAAGCAATACATATAATTTTTATTTTAAGAAACCCTTAAATAAATTCATGACAAATATATATATATATATATATATATATATATATAAGTGTGCATTAACAGACAATGCATACAGAAAATGGGAATTCACACGACAACTTTTTTGCAATTAAAAGATTTATATCACATACCTAATAATGGTTGTAAGTAACCATAATAAAACAATAGCTAGCTTAACTCATTGAATTCTGAATTATTAAATTCCAATTTATCTTTAAAAAATGCCTACTTCTGTTTTACACGGAACTTTTAAATCAAACATAATTCAAAGAATCCCAAAAGAAAGTAAAGGCAATCAAAACCTAACAAAAACAAGAATATAAATTCAGAATTCAATACGTCAGGAAATAAAATTAAATTATATCTAAGTAAAATTTGTGCAGCAATATTAAGAATCCTATTTTATTTGTTTGTAATATTTATTTCCCTTCAAAAGATTTTAGTTATTAAAATAATGGCAAATGAATAAACCACCAGCTAATACATGTAGCAAGTTAAGACAAAAAAAATCATTGCACTGAAATTGAATACAAGTTGTGTTAAATTAATTTTTAAACGAAATAAAAAAGAGATCAAAATAAATCAATAATGACCCATTTAGTATGCGGTATAATAATTTTAACAATAAGTAGTACTTAATTTATATACTTAGAAGAGTAAAATTGAAGTACTTTCATAAATATACTTAAAATGAAGAAAACGTGTAGATCGGAATTTCGGATTTAAATATGATTTTTTTTTGAAAAAAAATTAATTATTTATTTATTAATAAAAGAAATTCGTTGGAAGCGCTTCTAATTTCATTTGATTTTTTTTTTTTATTTATTTTAAAAACAATAAGATTCTAATTCAATCATTTTAGATCAAATTCGTACCCCCTACTTCTATATTGCCAAATTATTTTTTAATACCTTTAGACTGGATAATTTATATAAAAGGAAGAAAAGGCACTCGTAGAAAAATATGGCTAAAACATACAAGTTTTTAAAATTCGGGAAAACACAAATCTATGGGGACTCGTTAACGGGAGGACGGTTGAATCCTCACTAGAAGTTCAACATGGGGTTATAACATTTTGAATCAAAGGGGAGAGTAGCACTGGAGGACGGGTTTCATTCCGCTAGTGATGGAAAAGATGTACTATGGTTGCTCGCGGAAAAAAGTTTTGCGCCAAAAGGTAAAAAATTATTTCCCGCCAAGAATGAAGGGCAATTTTTTAATAATTAGTGGTAAGTGTGGATGGATGATGGATTTGGCTTAGCGGATCCAAAAAGGTAGATCTAGTTTATGCATACGATTTACATAATCTTTCTTAATAAAAGGATAATACCGTAATATAATTTATTTAGCTTTGCTAATAATTACGTTTTATGAATCTAATTTTTGGCTAAAAATGAGTGTGGCTGAGAATAGTGAGAGATTGCAAAAGCTGAATGAATTTTCCACTACCGCAGTGAGTTTATAATAAATTAAAAGAAACTAACATGTTATCACTGGATTAAATTTTATAACCTATTGGTTTGTTAAATGAAATTTAATGTTTACATTGAGCAATGCGATGAATTTATAAGTTTCTTTTAAATTCTAAATTAAAGTTAAAAATGATGCTTTATTTGGTACAGTTTTAATTTTATTTCTTGCAACTTGGCTGTATTCAATGGAAATATTTTAATGTACAAAGCCAAATGTGTTTTTATAATTAGCTAATATTTTTAAAATGTGGTTAAGTATGTTCTATTTTAAAAAAATCTAATTAAGAAATAAATTACTGTTATAGAACATTTAAAGCATTTTTTTTACATTTGCAAGCATGCTTTGATTTTGTTATTTGCTAGCATTTGTATTTTTGTGGTTTAAAAATTGCAATAATAGAATCTATAGCCACTTTCTTACAGTTTTATCCATTATTTTTTATTTATTTGCTTTGTTGAAAAAATAAATTATAAAACCAGAGTTACTCAAAATTGTTCTTTTATTAATGTTGATAATGTGCATGACAAATTCTTAAAATTTGTTTTAAAATCGAGTAATTCATACTTGTAAAAATATCTGATATAAAGAACTAGAAAGAAAGTATGATAAAAAAAAATCTTCATATGAAATAAAATATTCACTGTTTTCTATTTAATAAAAACTAATTTTTATTTTGTTAAAACGAGATTTATATCGCATTAAAAATCAATATATGCATTAGCTGATTAACACTATAGGATTTTAAAAAGTACTTTTCAATACATGTACTTTTTATTCAAAAAATTTTGTGTCATAAATTTATCTATACATACCAGTATATAATTTCCCTTTTGATGCACAAAATCAGAATTTTGATAGAATCCATACTAAATTTGAGAATATAATATAAGCGATTGTTTCTAATTATATAACTGATGTAATAACGCTTTAAAGGAAAATTTGTACTAAAAAGTTCTTATGTCTTGGATATTTTAACTATTTTTTCTTCTTGCTTATAAATTTGCTCAAAATGCTCTACTTTTATAATAATGTACAAAAATAGAAAATTTTGAAAAAAAAATTTATTTTTTAATTTTAAAAAAGAAAAATTATAATTGAATTCAATGTGATAATCTTAGTTTATTCTAAATTAATGCAATATGATTTTCAGTTCTATTGTAAAAAAATCATTTGTTAATTTTTGCATAATATTTACGACATATTTTATTCAACATTTACATTTTCTCAATAAATTTTTCTTTTTCTTAGCTTAATATCTTCTCATTTTGATACTGCAGTAATAATTCATTAAATAAAAGTGATTTGCTTTACAAACACACATTATCATATTATGATAATGTATATTAATAAATCAAACTTTTAACAAAAAGAAAAACATTGGCTCCACCTTAAAAAGTGCTATACTAATGTTGTTTTAACTGATTCAAATGATGATTAATGAATATTTTTGGGGTATTGTTTTTAAAAAAAATTATAGATGATGATGAAAATCCATAAAACTTATAGGACTTACATAGTGCTACTTACTATATATACCTACTTTATCTTTTAAAATTAAGGTTTTGACTGAATTATTAAAAAAAAAAAAAATTCTAAGAGGATATAGAATAAAATCTTGTAGAAAAATAGAATGGAAGAATTTTTATTGTTTTTAAATAATTGTAATTACAGTAGTATAATTCATTTTAACACTGTTAAGTTAAAAATGTCATTTACAATTTAGAATCAATAATAAAATGAATAAGAACTCTTGAATCAGATGATCTGCAAATTCGTTTGTTCAATAGACAATTTAATAACTTAGCATCTTTTTAAAACAACTTCCATTGTCTCCATTACAAAAGTGTGAAAAAATGCTAATTTCTAAAAATAATTTGGGAATGATCCAATTCACCTTCAATAAAAATTTCAAAGCTAATAGTACAAATAGATTGAAACTGCTTAAATAGTTAAACTTAAATCAACCAATTGGGTTGATAAAAGAAAATAAACGGCAATCATCTGAAGACATTTTATTTATTGCTGTAAAAAGGATGGATAGGAAATGAAAAATATGATAAGAATAATAAAATATGTTTTGACCACTATTTTGATGAAGAAGTTTGCATGAAACCAATGTTTTAAAAATCAAAGGAGTTTTGTACATTTTAATGCCACTGAAAGAACTTCCTGTGCCATTGCATTCACAAAAGAAGAAGAAAAAGAATCTTTTAGAATATGAAAAAGCAGTTAAAATTTAATATATATCATATAATTGGAAATTTCTTGTGAGATAAAGAGAAATTGAAAGGAAAAAAAAAAAATAAACTGAGTGAAGAGAATGACCAAACATTTACATGTGGAATATATAACATATTCCACAATATGTATCAAAGCCAATAATCTATACAACTCCTCTCAAAATTCAAATTCTACATCTAAAACATGATTCTTATTACTGCTTAAACCACAGCCTTTAAATTTGACAAAAGAAAAAAAAAATGTAAACAATATCTCACTTTTGTTTTCAATATCATTTTAAGAAAAGAAAAATATTTTATTTAATTCAGATAAAATTACTTTTTAATAAATCATATAGTTCATTGTAATTAAATTAAAGAGAGAATTAACCCTTGCGGGGACTACAGAGCTCTGAATGCTGCTACCCAACCTGACAGATATCCCATTCCTTATTTACATGATTTTACTCAAAATTTATATGGATGTAAATATTTTTCCACTCTTGATTTAGAAAGAGCTTACCATCAGATTCCAAATGAATCATCTGATATAGAAAAAACAGCCATTTGTACATCTTTCGGTTTATTTGAGTTCACAAGAATGACTTTCGGTTTGCGCAATGCAGCTCAAACTTTTCAACGATTTCTTCATTCTGTGTTACGAGGCTTGGATTTTTGCTTCAGCTATATTGATGATATTCTCATCGCATCTAAGGATGAAGCTCAGTACCTTAATCATCTTAGGCAAGTTTTCCAATGCCTTCAAGATGTTGGTCTGATATTAAAAGTTTCAAAATGTAAATTCTCCCAAAACGAAGTTAATTTTTTAGGTCATCGAATTTCCAAAAGAAAGAGTAAAAGTTATCGAAGATTTTAAACTCCCTGAAACAGTTAAACAACTAAGAAGATATTTAGGAATTATTAATTTTTTTTAGAAGATTTATTCCTCAAGCAGCTCAACATCAAGCGAGCTTGAACGATTACATAAAAAGTAGTAAAAAGAATGATAATCGAATCATCAATTGGACTGATAAATCAATACAAGCCTTTGAAAATTCAAAGAACAACTGTGCACAGCAACTATTCTGGCACACCCTTCACCAACAGCTAAATTTTGCCTGATAGTAGATGCCTCAGATAAAGCTTTAGGATCTGTCGTTCAGCAATATGTTAATGGACAGTGGCAACCATTAGGATTCTTTTCCATTCGCTTAACTCCAGCTCAACAGAATTACTCTACATATGACAGAGAACTCTTGGCAGCATACTCTTCAATAAAACATTTCCGTTATTTATTGGAAGGTCTTGAATTTACACTTTTCACGGACCACAAGCCTCTCACTTTTGCATTTCGCCAAAAATTAGAAAAAGCATCACCTCGACAACAAAGGCACCTTGAATATATCGGACAATTCACTACAGATATCCAACATATTTCTGGCAAAGACAATGTAATCGCTGATGCCCTGTCAAGAATGGATGAAATTCATATTCCTACTCAAATTGATTATGAAGCCATATCCAAATCTCAAGAGACAGATAAGGAATTGAAAGAAATTCTTCTCCAAATTCTTCCTTGAAGATGCAAAAGTTACCCGTTGTCGGAACAAAATCTTTTATTTACTGTGATACTTCTCAAAATTCTCCACGACCATATATACCACCAGATTTTAGAAAATGAGTATTTCAAAATGTTCATAGTTCCTCACATCCGGGAATCAAATCTACAGTCAAACTTCTGACATCAAAATTTGTTTGGCCGTCAATCAAAAAAGACGCCAGATATTGGACTAGATGCTGTCTACAATGCCAAAAATCGAAAATTTCTAGACATGTCCACAGTCCATATCAACAATATAAAACCGTCAGCCAACGATTCAGCGAAATAAACTTGAATATCATTGGCCCATTACCATCTTCAGAAGGTTTTCGTTATTGCTTAACCATCGATACTCCCGTTGGACAGAGGCTATTCCGATTTCGGACATCACAGCTGATAGAGTTGCTGGCACACTCGTTAAAAATTGGATTTCACGCTTTGGATCTCCTATGATCATTATAACCGATCAAGGAACGCAGTTCGAATCCCAGCTATTCCTTGAATTATCAAAGCTCATTGGATTTAAGAGGAATCGAACAACAGCGTACCATCCACAAGCCAACGGCTGCATCTAACGCTGGCACCGAACACTCAAATCTGCCATAATGTGTCATGCAAATCCAAGGTGGACACGATCACTTCCGATCATTCTCCTAGGACTACGCACAACTTGGCATTCGGATTTCAACTCTACGCCAGCTGAACTACTTTATGGTGAAAACATCAGACTGCCTTGTGACTTCTTTGAAAACGCAAAATATGAACCTCAGTCTGAGTTTGTCAAAACGCTAAAAGAACACTTAAATAAACTCTGTCCCTTTTACAAAACATTCAAAGCAAAAGTCATTCATTTTTCGAGACTTGACAACTTGTTCACACGTCTTCGTAAGAACCGACAGCGTTCGTCAAAGTTTTCAACCACCTTACCAAGGACCATATGAGGTGCTAAATAGAACTGACAAAAATTTCACCATCAAAATGAAGGATAAAGAAGTCAATCGATAGAGTTAAACCCTGCTTTTTGGATAACTCTGACGATAAAGACACAGCAAATTGTCAAGCCAACAGGGATTTTCAAGCAAAGACAATCCCAACCTAGCATCTGCAAGAAATTCCTTCAACGGGATTTAAACCCAAATCTGATTAGCGCTCATGTCTTCGGCTGCCAAACCAAAATGCTCCAAAAGCTATCAAGAGGTTTGCACAGGGTCATTTTCCACATTCAACCAGAACTGGACGTGTAGTTCGACGCCCTGCTCGTTACCTGTAAAGACTTTTTATCGTTCGGTACCTCACTCGGCAGATAATCTTGTGGTGCCGAAATTCTGATCGCTGAAGTATTATTTTTTGTATCACGTGCATTAAGCGGAAATGCAAGATTTATTGTTGTGATTTTAAAAAGATTATCCTCGCTGACTCACTGTATTTCCACACTTTTTATGATGTATCTAAATATTTTTACTTATATGTTTTTCCGAGTTGGCAATCGGAAATTGCTTTTAAAATTAGTGTTTACTTTGGTTTTTGTTAATAAAGTTGTGTTTCGTAGAGTCGATGTTATTCCAAATGATTTAACTGGCTTAAATCTCTAACATGCATTCATAACATCAAAATTTCTCTACAATCTCTTAAATATCAGCATATGTGCTAGAGTTGTAGGGTTAATGGAATTTAATTATCTTTTAGAAGAACAGTAAACAGAATAGCTGTAGGGAATCTATCTCTCATTCTTATTGGAGAGTACTGATGAATAATAATTCTCTTTTATAATACAATCAACATTTTTCCCTTGCCAAACTTGATAATTACACTTTAACTCATGCCTGGAGAGGGGAAATTTCAGTGAACACATGGTCTCATTTCATGCAAATAAATGCGTTCATTTCATAAAGGCAAATGAAGAAATTTTTATAGAATTTTTTTTAATGTCAAATTAAGAAAAAGTTAGTTTGTTTACACAAATAATATACAAATTATTTGACATTCGCATTAGTCTGTGAATTTCTATTCTAAACGGATGTTTTTAAAGCATGTTTCTTAAAAGTAAAACTGATTAAACTGAATCTATTTTCCTCATGTAGCATATTACAAATGATTGATAAAGATTATTATGATAATTCCTATGATGTGAATTAATTTTCTTCTCGAATATATGAATTATATCTTTCTGAATCATTTATACTATACAGAGATTTGAAATTCTCATTAAATATTTCAATAATTTATTTCGATTAATTCCCAGTAAACGGTACGCTCCTTGTCCGCCATCTTGTTTTTGGCGACTATTGGCGAAACACGACTCCGCGAATCACACGCCAAGTACCTAAGCCTAACGGGAGAGAAAGGGTGAAGTTGACAAGGAGAAAATAAGTATCACCCGCCAAAATAGAGCGTACCGTATACTGGGATAGAGCCATTTATTTCTTATCCACTGCTCTTTTATCGATTTATCTTAATCAGTTTTTGAATGTTAATTTAGTTAGGTAAAATCCTATTTTAGCCCACCTCTGGTGACTTTTTCAAAATCTCGCCAAATCGAAAGTATTTGAATTAAATGGTTAAGAAAAAAGAATTCTTACCTTTACTGTGACGCTTCATCCTTTCCCAACGGCAGGGTTTTCATAATATCATTTTGAAATCATTATCGCTGATTATTTGGCGAGATTTTGAAAAAGTCGCCAAAGGTGGGCTAAAATAAGATCGACCCATTTAGTTAATATTTTGATTTCAAAAATGAAACAATTTTTATACAACTAACAACTATGTCGAATAAGTTTTATTTCAACAAATAGTACCGATTATACACATACACACACACACATATAGATAGATAGGTATAGATGTAGAGATATATATAGAGAGAATAATTCAAATAATAATTGTAAATTTTGATAAATTGCTTAAAAGTTCCCATTCTTAAACTCTAAATCACGTTTGTTAAATGCTCAAACTTTGAAGTCGATAGTCTGTCCTGTAACTCATTTTGACGTATAGATAAACACATTAATAATTACATTATGCTTCAGTAAGACTGAAATTACGAACGAGTATAAGCATCTTACTCTAACGTTATTCTTTAGATTTAATATTCATTATAAAGGATAGAGAAGAACTATTTGGAATGCAGCATTTAGCAAAATTTTTATTCATCAACTTAGTGATAAAGATTTTTAAACAAACGTTTGTTTAATAACATGAATTTTATATTTTACCTATTTTTTCATTCATCAGAGAAATAAATCGTTTAAACGTTACTTTTCAAATAAAGGCAGCTGTTTGCAAAAATAACTTCAAATTTGAATATTTTAAATAAATTTATAAGTTTTGATAGTCATATAACTCATAATATTGCGGAAACTTAGAAACTTTACAATACTTAGCACATAGTACCACAGAATATTTATTTTTTTATAATTCATGTAATATTTCAAAATATTATTCAATAAAATTTATCCCATTCATCATAAAATTTAATCTTCAAAAAAGTTAAAATGTTATAAATAATATTTTATTTTATTTCAATCAATAATTGCACTTCTAAAATTAATATGATCATTTTATACAATCCTTCGATCCTGTTAATCATATTCATTAAAATTTTCTTGACAATCTAAAGTTTTTTTCTGCGATTAAGGCTGACCGAGTTATAAAACCTTAAATACAGTAAAAGCTCCTTATTCGCGCTTCCTTCATTCGCGGTTTCACTATTCGCGGATGAAAAAAATACGACCCAATTCCTATATTCGCGGCTAAAAATTTCTTTATTCGCGGTTTCTTCATTCAACCTGCCAATGTTTTGGCTTGTTAATAAGAAAGCGTGGGTCACAGGTGCTATTTTTTGTGACTGGTTCCGGAATTGTTTTGTTTCTGAAATTGAAACTTACTTTAAAAAAAAAAAAAAACAGAAAAAAAAAAAAACAGAATTCAGACTTTGAAGCACTCCTAGTTTTGGACAATGCACCAGGCCATCCTAGCGAACTTGAAACTATGCATCCAAATATAAAAGTGACATTTTTACCTCCCAACACGACGGCTTTGCTTCAACTTATGGACCAAGAAATCATCCTGGCCTTTAAGCTCTATTACGTTAGACTAACCTTCAAAATCATATTGGATAATATGAAATGTAATCCTGATATGAATGTTATCGAATGCTGGAAGAAATTTAACATAGCAAAATGCATCGTAAACATAAAAGAATCATTGGGAGAACTGAAGCCACATACATTGAAGTCATGCTGGAAAAAACTGGCCTGCTCTGACTGCGGAAAATGACGAAAAATTTGTGCAAATTCAAAATTTGACTGCAAACATAGCCGAAATCGCGAATGGAATAGGACGAGATGGATTCGAACAGATAGAACCAAGTGACATTCAGGAATTGCTTGAATCGCAAGATGAAGATTTGACTGAAACCGACTTGGAGGAAATGTTAAATTTACAGCCCATTGAAGAAGAGGCTTCAACAAGCACTGGAAACGTGACATTTAATTTGAAAAATCTTAGTGAAGGTTTAAGAATGGCAAATGAGCTTTGCGATTTCTTTATGAACGTTTATGAAACAAAGTCTTATTTTTAAGAGGCAAATTGCTACTGCGACTGCTGCGTATCAGTCTGAATTCAAGGAGCTTTTAAAAATTGCCAAACAAGAGAAAATTACAAAATTCTCCAAACCATTGCCTAAACCTTATGATAATTAATCAAAATGTTCAAAAACTTCAATTAAATTGATTTTATATATATATACTGTCACCTAGGAACGTATCCCCTATAATCCCATATAAATTACCATTCCGTATTCACGGTTTCTTTATTTGAGGCATATTTATTGAACATATACCCCGCGAATAAAGAGCTTTTACTGTATCATTATTTTAGGACAATACGCAATTTGACTATTTTAGACAATCGGACTTCAAGAAAGGCCAAGTGCTGATTTGCGTATTTTCTTGAAGACGGTTGATGGAGAGGTTTACAATCATACCTTTTTATGGAATAGAGACCTTCAGTTTTTCCTATTTTAGTTCTAATAACAAAAGATATAAATTTTTTTTATTCCAATTATTAATGTCAAGAGAATATTTTATTGAATATGACTTATAAATAAGAGGATCTGGGTAGAAATTTAAAATTCATAATTCATTAGAACATTTATTGACTCAACATAAAACATAATTATTTATTTCATTTTTATTGTAATTATTGAAATGGATAAATTGGGATTTTTATCAACAAAGACTGTTATTCCCTAATGCTAGAAACACAGTTAATAAATACTAAGAAAACTTTAGTGAGGGAAGAAAAATTTGAAAAAAAAAAAAAATGCTTGTGAATATTTATTACATTCAGACTAATTTTTATTATACACCAATTAATAAGATTTTAGAAATAATTTGGGCCCTAATTAGTAGGAATATCATGTGTTTATTAAACTATGTATACTTGAAATAAAACCGAATTATTAAATTAATACTATAATTATTATAAAACATCACAAAACTATTTCTTGTACTCATTTTTTAAAAAAATGCATTTTATATTTATTCCAGTTCAAACGAACACGTGCTGAAGATCACACTTTTATAGATTTAGTTTACAGTAGGAACTAACTTAATTTCTCAATTTGTATTTTTTGTCTACGTGATATGTCCTGATAATTAGTATATGTTTGCTAAAATCATGTTATCTGTTGGTAAGAGTATTTGGCTGGAAAACGCTTTGGTTTCTAACTAAGTTATGATGGAAAAGATAAGGAAAATAATAAAGATAAGGAGAGCACTTTTGTCTCTATGTGTATATGCTGGCTCTCTAAATACCGGGCGGTATGCCTTTCAAATTACCAAATGTATATTTTGTAGAATAGAGAAGTGATTTATTGAATTCTTAATTAGAATTTTAATTAACCAGAAAATAAAAGGAACATTCACTTTTTTTGTGATAAATTTCTAAAAATTTACAGTAAAAAAATAGTTTTTACAGCATCTTAAAATTCAAAAAATACATTTAAAACCGAGCGTAGGAATATTTCATCTTGTTTTTTGTCTTTTTGTTAAGAATATGGCTTTTTTCCGTCTATCATTGTTATCAAGATTAAATTTATTTTTCCATGAAGGGTAGGTTTCAACATTAGTTATGCCTGTAATAATTTTTTGATATTTTTTGTATTGATTATAAAATTATTAATAAGATTTAACTTCAGAATGAAACACTGTTGGAAATTTTTTTAAATGCCTCCATTTTAAAATACTGCTGCCTTTACCTGTGACGTAATAGAAGAAAAAAAACTGTGCATAAAATATAAACAGAAAATAAAGCAAGTGCAGAGTACATTGAAGGTAAAAAACAGAGTAAAGGTTTTGAAATAATGTTATATGTATATGTAGCAAAATTTCAATTTTAAGAACGGTTTGTTTTGGAAGCAATTGAAATTTTCATCAATCGTTAATCATATCTTACCAACTGATCGCCAATTTAAAATATACGACTAAATACATCAAGAACGCTTAGGTATATCTTAGGGAAAATTATGCACATTGATGTACTAATTAAAATGATTTCTATAATATATATTATGAAAATTAAAACTCGCTGATATACCATATGTTTCCATGATCTATCAACATTAATTAAGAGGTTATTCTATGTTAAAAGAAATACATTAAATACTTTACTCACAAATACTATTACATGAGTTACCAGCTGGGTTTATTTTGCTTTCCTTTATTTTACATCCCTTATCTTCACATTGTATTTTGTTGTTGTTTATTTACATTAGAAGATAAGGGGAAGCATTTCTTCGAGTTTATCATTTTTAATACTAGCCGCCTTTGGCAACCAGCTGGTACGCCAGGGGAAATGCGTTCTAAAATTTTCAATTAAATATTTATGTGCCTTGCTCTCTTTATAACTTCTCAGCCAAATTTACTAAAACTTCGATAGTCATATAACTCATATTATTATAGAAGCCTTAATATTATTTGTTCATTGCACTATATATCTCTGATTCGCAATAAGTTGTCATGGAATTATGTGGAAAAAATCATATTTTATATTTGTTCCATAACATTATGTTCCTTTTTAAACACGTACTGAGCATCAGACATTTTTTAGTTTAATTAGGAATAAGTTAATTTAATTATTCAGTTTCAGTTTTTGTCAAAATGACTGCAATCACTGGTACATTCATAGTGTGCTCTTACAAGTTAAAATCTATTTTCATTTTGTAAGAAATTAACTGTTGGAAAATATGATTATAATATTTTTTACGTTACAGAAATAGAACTGAATGTTCACTTATATAGTTATGAAGAAATAAAACATCGCTACAAAATTTGCTTTAATGTTACTACAAGAGTTTCTCCTGCAATGCAAATAACAGAAGTCTGACTTCATTTCTTCTAGTAAAGAAAATAATGTTCCAAATTCATTCGCTCTTGAAATTTAATATTGATCTCGACTAGACTTTTGCAAACTCTGAGCTCATAGAAAAAAAAAAAAAAAAAAAAAAAAAAAAAGGCTTAAGGACCACCGAATCAATGGGCGCATCCAAACATAACCCTTAAAGCCATTTCTAATAGATATAATTAATTCCCAAGAGATTTGAATCTACTATTCAGAAGCTGGAATGTCAACAGTTAAAGAGATTATTTAAATAATTCTAACCAGGAAGGGGAAGGAAATACAAGATTTTTAAATAGGTAAAGAATTAATTTTGAATGTGTGTGTGTGTGTGTGTGTGTGTGTGTGTGTGTGTGTGTGTGTGTT